>JADBJO010003769.1:157500-162500 GCA_016801955.1 Conus betulinus
GTGCGTGCATGTGTGTGTGCGTGTGTGTGTCCGTGCGTGAAGGCGGGCGCGCGCATGCGCGCAAGCGTGTGTGTGTGGTATATTTATGTGCGTAAGCTCTCACACATGTAGTGTGAATGCATGTTCAAGCATAAAAGAAATACAAAGATCAGCAATTTCCTCATCAAGCTGCAGTTAAAGCCAAAGGGGTTCCAGTTCATACCTCAAGAACCATTGCCACGCATGAAAAATGACAAAGCCGGCAAGAGAGAGAGAGAGAGAGAGAGAGAGAGAGAGAGAGAGAGAGAGAGAGAGAGAGAGAGAGAGGAGGGGAAGGGGGTGGTAAATGTGGTCCGCTTGTTTTATCCCCAAAGTGCACGAAAGAGTCAAACAAAAACCTTCCAGTAGTTTCACAAACGAACACACACACACACACACACACACACACACACAATGGCGGATATTGCCTGCAGTTACCTTTTCTCGCGAGGTACAAGTTTTTGCAAGTGGCTAAGACATGAAATCCAGAAGTAACGGCACTCTTGCGTGCAAACGTATGACTCGGGCTTTCCAACGATGGTCAGCTTCGAACGCAAACACGTCCAATCGTTCGGAGAGCCATCAACGCAACCAGGAAGCGAGAGGCCGTCCACTGATCCATCACCAACGACAGTGGAGTGTTCGAACGCGTCAGTGTGCAGCGGCGTCATCTCAACACCTGTGCTGTGCGCAACATCTGACGCAACGCCTGACTTGCGGCAAGTCATTTTAAATCTTTGCTGCCGAATATCCTCCTTAGAAAAAGCAGTGGAGTTTCAAAACGGCATGATTCAGAAAATCGCCAAGCCGAAAGTTTCCATGACGACCTCGGAAACTCAAAGAGACCCCTGCCCTCCAACTGGACCCACCTGCGCTGAAGTGGCGGGGTGTGGACTGTCGTCAGGCGTGGCGAGTCATCCTGCACAAGCACAAGACGTCTGCTGCAGAGAAAAAGAAATCGAAGAAAGGTGGGACTAACAAAAAGGTGTCCTGCCCTAGCCTTTCGAAGACGCCAAATGACGCCAAACCTTCCAAGGCTGACCAGTCAAGAGATGACGTCAAGTACAAATTTCGTCATCTTGTAGGCCTAGATTCCAAAAAGAAATCGAATACTAGTCCCGATCTACCGAATGTACTTATTATTTCACGACTCTGTTATGAATGGAGTACAAGAAACACGCCTTGGTCGGTCTTATCACTTCAAACCTTCAAAATAACGAAGCAACACTTTGAAAATAACTCAAGATCACTTGCAGGAGACAGCTACAAAAGAACCTCATCTTGATGCTGTAGTTATCCACTGTGGGATTAACGACCTGAAGACAACAGAGCCCAATAAGCTGTGCAACACCTTCGTTAAATCACTTAAAGACGCATCAAGAAAGAATCCTAACACCAGATTCGTCGTCAGCAAAGTTCCCACAGTGAAAGACCTGAAGATGAGGTAAATCGGCAGTTATTTAATGCCATCCTTACCTCCGAGCTGTTCGACGTGAACAACATCACGCTCGTCGATCATCATAACATAAGGCCTTACCATCTCAAGGACAACTGCCACCTGTCACAGAGGGGGACCAGTCTTGCTGGCAGGGAACGTGGGGCGACACGTCAGGGATCTTCTGTGGGAAACGCCCAGGAAGCCAGCCCGCTATGCCCGACCCTTTCTACGTCCACCCTACCCCGACCGCAGCTGGTTCAACCCGTTTGACGTCCTAGGAGACTGGCCAGTATTCTAAGAAATTGTCACATACGTCTGCACACTTGCGAATTCACTTACCTCTGTGCCCTTAGACTGCGTTGCGCGCAAAATAACTGATGTGATTTTTGTCGCTAATTTTGACTGCACATGCATTTTTTTCCCCCTTAGATAATAGGACGTTATCATTACCATTGTTATTATTTTATTATTATTTTATTTCCTGTTAACTTATCAGATTGTGAAAGATTTAGTTGTTGATGTCTGCGGAAAGTAACTTCGGCGTATTCCAGTGGAACTGTCGCTCCATCAGTACGAACTTGGATCACCTCGTGCAACACCTGGCGCACCATGAATACGAACTTTAGCTCTTCAGTCTCTAAACGTTAAAAGAGACAAGTTACCTAAATTAAAAAAAAATAAAAAACTGTTATTTTCCCCCAATACATCAGAAGATAGATGCCGATTGGAAAATCAGTACAGCTATATATATTCATGAAGGCGTAAAGTACACTTCATGCCCTCACCCTATTCCACCAAATATTCCCAATCTAAATTCTTGTGCCGTGACAGTTCAGATGAATTCTTCACTCTTAACTGTCATATCTGTTTATCTACCACAGGGTCCAAATGATTTTAACACAGAGTGGATTCGAACACTTCAGACGGACCAAGGAAAAAAAAGTCCTCATTGTAGGAGATTTCAATGCACATTCACCATTTTGGGAGAAGGACTCCATCAATTACAAGTAATCGTTTCGTTGAAAATATTGTTGATGCTTCCTTCTATCTCCTTAATGATGGTCGAATAACTCGTATTCCTGATAATCCTAGTCATAGAGCGAGTGCCGTCGATCTAACTTTAGTGTCCCCAGATGTGTGGCACTGGTCTGCAGCAGCTGGAATACACTTGATGACAACCTACATGGTGATCATTTACCTATTGTCACCTGTTTTGAAACTAAAAAATCTCATCAACAGATCCAACCAAGGACAAAGTACCCAAGTATAACTATAGACTTGCAAATTACTTTCTACATTTGAAGTAAATGACGCAAACAACAAAGATGTCAATAGCTTGTATACTTTATTTACAAATGCAGTCCTAGATGCTGCAAATGAATCTGTCCCGCGGTGCAAGTCAGAAAGATCTTGTGGAGAAGCAAAGGAGGAAAAGATATCAAAATTTAGAATGTATTAAGAGATAAGTCTGTCCCAAATCTTTTAGAGATGAAAAAAAAAGCAATAAATAAAGCCAATATGGTTAATGCACAAGCAAAAAGGCAATATTGGTCAATTTTTTTGCATAAATGAAATAACAAATCACAAGGACATGCAAAAAGTCTGGAAAAAAACCCTAAAAACTATGAAGAATGGAATTAACTTGCCACAGTGTCCTATCAAATTGGACAAACTCAGATATACCCACAAATCTAGAAAAAGCTGAAGAATTTGCTGAAATGTTTGCAAATTATGGTAGAAATATACTGGACTCTCAGAGAAAGACAGGAGATATAGAGAAAATCAAGAGAGAAAAAAAAAACACATAGAGAAACAAATGATATAAATGAATCGTATATAAATGCTGATATAACATTGTACGAGGTAAAAGAATGCATTTCAAGTCTTAAGAAGAAAACGTCCGTTGGTTTAGACGGAATCTCAAATGAAATGTTGGGACACCTGCCAGATAATGTTATAAAATTCCTTCATTTTCTTCTACAGAAATGCTGGTCTGTTGGTAATATCCCTCTGTCTGGAAGCACTCAATCATTATTCCAATACACAAACAAGGAAAGCCCAGAGCAGATAAAAACAGCTATCGTCCAATCGCCTTAACATCCCACACATGCAAACTAATGGAAAAGATGTGTTTTAAATAGACTAGTTCATTACTGCGAAAAAATATAAAGTAATACCTGTCAACCAAGCTGGCTTTCGAAAAGGCAGATCTACAAATGAACATCTCGTTAAATTAACAACTCAAGTAAAGCAGCAGTTCGCAAGGCGAAAAAAAAATATACTAGCGACATTTTTTGGACGTCCGAAAAGCATACGATCAAGTTTGGCACACTCGCCTTCTCTATAAACTTAAAACACATAGGCATAAACAGATAACACAATTACATTGCCAGCTTTCTATCCTAATAGGTTTATACAGGTAAAGCTTGGAAATTCATATTCAAAAACCCCAGACAGCTAAGTATGGGTCTGCTGCCTCAAGGATCGGTTATTTTCTCCAATTTTGTTAACATCGTTTTAGCTGATCTTCCGAAAGACTTGTCCAAAGATACCACTTTAGCTCAATTTGGTGATGATATTTGTTTGTGGATGAAGGTGTCAATGAAACGTAAAACTCTAGTCAGGGCTTTGAACTATACAAAGAAAGTGTATCAACGTGAACTTAATAAAATGAACAACTTTGTGATATAAAATGGACTCACATTATCATTGGAAAAAACAAAAAAATCATGTCAATTCAGGCTATGACCCTAATAAATTACCTGGGTTCACGATTAATGGTGCAGTCATAAGATATACACAAATGGTCAAAATTTCTTGGCGTCTACCGCACTTCAAAACTTTCGTTGAATTACCACATCGACCACATAACAAACAAAGCTAGAAAAAAGTCAACGTTTTGAGGTAATAAGCAGACAGCACTGGGGACAGGACACAAAGGCACTAATATCTCTCGCTACCTCCCTTGTACGTTCACGGCTGACGTATGGCCAGGAGGTTTTTTTCCAGCGCTCCAGCGCACTTGTTAAAGAAACTGCAGAGCATAGATTCCAAAGCTTACAAACTTGCTCTGGGTGTACCAGTACACGCGTCAATTTTTAGGAACTTACACAGAAGCAGGTATTCTACCCCTCGATGAACAAAAAAAAAAAGCCTCAGCTGCGACATTTGTCCTTAAAACGTCTGCTTATGAAACATTTTCACGAAAAGAAACAAATCTTAATTCAGAAACCGACTTTGCAAAAAGAGCTAGAACAATACAGTCATTGAAGTCCATTAATACATTTGCCTCAGATATTATCTGTAATACAGAGCTGAACGGGAAAAATGTTGCAATTAAACTTTTTCGGCCACTTCCAGAATGGGAACAAAATCAACCAATATTTGACATTGATCACATGCACACAGATTTATCCAAAAACCATTCCCCAATCTATTAAAATATTTAGTTGATTCCCACTTGGAAAGTAAGTATACAGACTATATAGATATACACCGATGGATCAGTTCTTGATGATGGAAATACTGGTGCAGCTTTTGTAAT
>JADBJO010003769.1:167500-172500 GCA_016801955.1 Conus betulinus
ACGGAACAGAGGAAGAACACACATTATCCAGGGGTGACGGGACGGGGAGAGAGGAGGAGAGGAACAGAGGAAGAACACATTATCCAGGGGTGACGGGGAGAGAGAGGAGATGGAACAGAGGAAGAACACATTATCCAGGGGGGGTGACGGGGAGAGAGAGGAGATGGAACAGAGGAAGAACACATTATCCAGGGGTGACGGGGAGAGAGAGAGGGGACGGGAACAGAGGAAGAACACATTATCCAGGGGTGACGGGGAGAGAGAGGGGACGGAACAGAGGAAGAACACATTATCCAGGGGTGACGGGGGAGAGAGGGGACGGAACAGAGGAAGAACACATTATCCAGGGTGACGGGGAGAGAGAGGGGATGGAACAGAGGAAGAACACATTATCCAGGGTGACGGGGAGAGAGAGGGGACGGAACAGAGGAAGAACACATTATCCAGGGGTGACGGGGAGAGAGAGGGACGGAACAGAGGAAGAACACATTATCCAGGGGTGGGTGACGGGAGAGAGAGAGGAGAGGGACAGAGGACAGAGGAAGAACAGAGAGAGGAGAGGAGAGGAAGAACACATTATCCAGGGGTGACGGGGAGAGAGAGGAGACGGAACAGAGGAAGAACACATTATCCAGGGGGTGACGGGGAGAGAGAGGGGATGGAACAGAGGAAGAACACATTATCCAGGGGTGACGGGGAGAGAGAGGAGATGGAACAGAGGAAGAACACATTATCCAGGGGGGGTGACGGGGAGAGAGAGGAGATGGAACAGAGGAAGAACACATTATCCAGGGGTGACGGGGAGAGAGAGGAGATGGAACAGGAGAACACATTATCCAGGGGTGACGGGGGAGAGAGAGGAGATGGAACACAGGAAGAACACATTATCCAGGGGGGGTGACGGGAAGAGAGAGGAGATGGAAACAGGAAGAACACATTATCCAGGGGTGACGGGGAGAGAGAGGAGATGGAAACAGGAAGAACACATTATCCAGGGGTGACGGGAAGAGAGAGGAGATGGAACAGAGGAAGAACACATTATCCAGGGTGACGGGGGAGAGAGAGGAGATGGAACAGAGGAAGAAACACATTATCCGGGGGTGACGGGGAGAGAGAGGAGATGGAACAGAGGAGAAACACATTATCCAGGGGGGGTGACGGGGAGAGAGAGGAGATGGAACAGAGGAAAGAACACATTATCCAGGGGTGACGGGGAGAGAGAGGAGATGGAACAGAGGAAGAACACATTATCCAGGGGGGACGGGGAGAGAGAGGAGATGGAACAGAGGAAGAACACATTATCCAGGGGTGACGGGGAGAGAGAGGAGATGGAACAGAGGAAAACACATTATCCAGGGGTGACGGGGAGAGAGAGGAGATGGAACAGAGGAAGAACACATTATCCAGGGGTGACGGGGAGAGAGAGGAGATGGAACAGAGGAAGAACACATTATCCAGGGTGGGTGACGGGGAGAGAGAGGAGATGGAACAGAGGAAAGACACATTATCCAGGGGGGGTGACGGGGAGAGAGAGGAGATGGAACAGAGGAGAACACATTATCCAGGGGGGTGACGGGAAGAGAGAGGAGATGGAACAGAGGAAGGACACATTATCCAGGGGTGACGGGGAGAGAGAGGAGATGGAACAGAGGAAGAACACATTATCCAGGGGTGACGGGGAGAGAGAGAGGAGATGGAACAGAGGAAGAACACATTATCCAGGGGTGACGGGGAGAGAGAGAGGAGATGGAACAGAGGAAGAACACATTATCCAGGGGTGACGGGGAGAGAGAGAGGAGATGGACAGAGGAAGAACACATTATCCAGGGGTGACGGGCGAGACAGGGAAGTGGGTGGAGCGGGGAGTAATGGGTTGGTCAGAGTTGGTGTTCCTCTTTGAAGTGATTGCTTACATCACGCCTCTGTGTTAGGTAATGTTGGTACTATTATCATGATCACAGATGACTAAATGGTCGTTCAGAGTTGGTTTTCCTCTTTAAAGTGATTGCTTACAGCACATCTCTGAGTAAGGCAATGTCATTATTATTGTCATGATCACAGGGGATTAAATGGTCGGTCAGAATTGGTTTTCTATTTCAAGTGATTGCTTACAGCGCATTTCTGAGTAAGGCAACGTGGTTACTAGTGAACTTCATAATGCTTAACTTTCCTACAATATCAGGTGCCCAGTGGCTCAGTGGTTAGAGTGCGAGACGTTAAGCGGACAATCCCTAAAATCAGCATGTCATGGGTTCGAATCCCAGCCATGACTCGTCCCAAGATGGAAAAAGGGGGCAGCAGAGGGACATCCGGAGTCATGAACCGGGTGTAGCCCAACCCCCCTAGAGTGTCAGGAGATAAGGGCCAAAACACTTACTTGAGGGGGCTTCTCTTCTGAGGACTCTCTGCTGCCACGCTCTCCACGAGTTTCTTTTTACTGTCATGATCACAGGGGACTGTTGGCTTTCCTCTTTGAAGTGATTGCCTAAAAAAAAAAAAACACATCTCTTAGTAAGGCAATGCAGTGACTATTATCATGATCACAGGGGACTGTTGGCTTTCCTCTTTGAAGTGATTGCCTACAGCACATCTCTTAGTAAGGCAATGCAGTGACTATTACATGATGACAGGGTACTGTTGGCTTTCCTCTTTGAAGTGATTGCCTACAGCACATCTCTAGTAAGGCAATGCATGACTATTATCATGATCACAGGGGACTGTTGGCTTTCCTCTTTGAAGTGACTGCCTACAGCACATCTCTTAGTAAGGCAATGCAGTGACTATTATCATGATGACAGGGGACTGTTGGCTTTTCTCTTTGAAGTGGTTGCCTACAACACACTGAGTAAGGCAATGCATGACTATTATCATGATCACAGGGGATTGAAGTGATTGCCTACAGCACATCTCTGAGTGAGGCAATGCAGTTACTATTATCATGATCACAGGGGATTCCAAAAGACGCCATCCCTTTGCCTCCTGTCGGGTTTGGAGGGCATAGTAACTAGGCGAGGGGACTGATCCAAGCTTTCTGGCATGACTTGCAGACTTCCAGACAACGACGAGTGTGTCAAATGCTGGTTTCGTCTCAGTCTCCAGTTTTAGTTTATCATGACAGCGCTACTGACCACACCAGGAGTTTTCAGGGCTGTCACACTCCTGCGAGAAAAAGAAACTCATGTCCCGACAATGGGGAAAGAAGGAGAAAAACAGTCTGTGAGGAGGTAGCTAGACTAGTGACGTCGTTAACCCCTTCTCTGCCAATCAGTCTCTGAGGAGGTAGCTAGACTATTGAGGTCTTTAACCTCTTCGCTGCCAAGCAGTCTGTGAGAAGGTAGCTAGACTATTGAGGCCTTTAACCTCTTCGCTGCCCAGTTTGGACAGTATCAACGGCATGCCAGGAGGTTGAATCACTTCTACACAACCTGCTTCAAAGAGTTGGCCGTGCAAACTCCCGGACACAGAGGTGCTCGACCAAGTAGGCCTGCCGAGCATCCACACCATCCTGATGCCGTCTCAGCTTCGATGGGCAGGTCATGTAGCTCGCATGCCAGACTACCGGCTACCCGAGAGACTCTTCTGCGGTAAGCTGCAACAAGGAAGCGTTCCTATGTAGGCCAGAAAAAAACGCTTGAACGACACGCTCAAAGCATCCTTGAAAGTGTTAAACATCAAGCCTGACACATGGGAACAAACTGCCTTAATTTGAGCTTGATGGCGCTACTCTGTCCACAAAGGTGCCAGTCTATGTGAAGAAGGGTAGCTACAGCGCAACAAAAGAGACAGGCAAGGAAAGCTAGCTTGAGCAACCAAAGGCAGGTCTCCACATTCCCTGTCAAAGCTGTCGCCGCACATTCTGTGCACGCAACAGCTTGATCAGCCCCCCTGGGTATCCACAAATCATCTCAACCCCCTTCCCCCAACCGCCACCCCCCACCCCGAGATGATTGAAGTGGTTCTTGTCCCTCTCCCCCAACCCCCAACCCCCACCCCAAGATGATTGAAGTGGTTCTTGTCCCTCTCCCCCAACCCCCAACCCCCACCCCAAGATGATTGAAGTGGTTCTTGTCGAAATCGACGGACGAACGAACAGCCTTGTGTGGATTTAATTTTCTTTTTTTTTTTTAATTAATTAATTTATTTATTTATTATTTTGGGGGGGGGGGGGGTGGAAGTGTGCATTCTGTTTGCTTCTTTTCAGGATGACAGGAGGTCAAGAATCGTGGTTCACTGGTAAGTACTGAAGAGAGATAATGAAAAACTGGTCACTACTGAAGAGAGATAATGAAAATCTGGACACTACTGAAGAGCGATAATGAAAATCTGGTCACTACTGAAGAGAGATAATGAAAAACTGGTCACTACTAAAGGGAGATAAATGAAAAACTGGTAACTACTGAAGGGAGATAAATGAAAAAACTTGTAACTACTGAAGAGAGATAATGAAAAACTGGTAACTACTGAAAGGAGATAAATGAAAAAACTGGTAACTACTGAAGGGAGATAAATGAAAAACTGGTAACTATTGAAGGGAGATAAACGAAAAACGGGTATCTACTGAAGGGAGATAAATGAGAAAACTGGTAACTACCGAAGGGACATAAATGAAAAACTGGTAAACTACTGAAGGGAGATAAATGAAAAACTGGTAGCTACTGAAGGGAGATAAACGAGAAACTGGCAGCAAGTACTCAACCTTCAGCATATTTTATATTTCAGCCCGGAAAATGTCAAGCATATTTCAGCCCGGAAAATGTCGTCCATGCTGGCGGCAGTTAAGGGGTTTAAGCCGATTAGACTACGGAAAATGCCCAAGCTGGCGGCAGTTAAGGGGTTAAACCCGATATGATTACGCCATGCTGGGAACTCCAGCCATGCACCTAGTACCTTCATTTATCGAGCCACGATTTCAGGCAATTTAGAAAACATACACGTGAAAAGATATTGCAAAACGTGCAAACAATACATACGGGGTAACCCGACAGTGTAGAATGGACAGC
>JADBJO010003769.1:180000-195000 GCA_016801955.1 Conus betulinus
AACCATGAGAGTGCGTCAGATGACTTCTGGTTTGCCGATTTTTATTATATTTTTTTTTGTTGCTCTTTGGATTGCATCTTAATTCTGTGTGGGTTTTTGCCCTCTGTTCTCAACAGTGTCTTACAAGCTCTGGTCCTATGGCATTTTTGTAAAGGTGTATGAAGTAGTCAGGGTATGTGTCACTTTGGTGGAACAGTATGAAGTAGTCAGTTTTATGCGTCACTCGGTTTGGTAGAAGAGTGAAAGTGGTCAGGGTATGTGTAACTTTGGTTGAGGTGTATGAAGTGGTCATTTAAGTGTCACTTTGGTAGACGAGTGTGAAGTGGTCAGGGTATGTGTCACTTTGGTAGAAGAGTGTGAAGTGGTCAGGGTATGTGTCACTTTGGTAGAAGAGTATGAAAGTGGTCAGGGTATGTGTCACTTTGGTAGAGGAGTATGAAGTGGTCAGGGTATGTGTCACTTTGGTAGAAGAGTATGAAGTGATCCGGGGTATGTGTCACTTTGGTAGAAGAGTATGAAGTGATCAGGGTATGTGTACACTTTGGTAGAAGAGTATGAAGTGATCGGGTTTTTTTTTTTCCATTCCTCGGTTTGATTAGAACTGAAAATTGACACAGACGCTGGATGTTGTCCACTGCTTGCGCCGTTTATGATTTTCCACGTCCTAGACGATTGCCTTTTGTTTCCTAGACTGACTCATGACTGTAGTGGGCTGTGAAGATTTTCATCTGATTTAGCTGGGTCTGACTTCAGTTGAAGGAGGCTAAGCAGTCAAGGCCGAGTTTCAATAGTTTGTGTGTGCTCCTTGGAAAGAATGACCACTGTCCGGCAGTAGCTGCTCAATGGTGTCCAGAAACTGGATCCTCCATGAACCATACAAAACCCCAGACAGGCAGGCAGCTTGTCCGCACTCTAAGCAGCAAGGTATCAGGTCACTTGTCCTGACCAGTTTCTGTCAAAGGGAGTGATTTTTTTTTTTCTTTTTTTTTTTTTTTTTTTTTTGAAAGTGACAACTTAGCCTCCATGGACTAGTTTCAAATGAGTGATCTGCAGATGGGATGAAACAGTGTAAAATGAGGTGACTGCAGGGGGATGAAAACAGTGTAAAATGAGGTGACTGCAGGGGAGGATGAACAGTGTAAAATGAGGTGACTGCAGATGGGATGAAAACAGTGTAAAATGAGGTGACTGCAGGCGGGGATGAAAAACACATTGTAAAATGAGTTGACTGCAGGCGGGATGAAACAGTGTAAAATTAGGTGACTGCAGGTGGGATGAAACATTGTAAAATGAGGTAAACTGCAGGCGGGATGAAAACACATTGTAAAATGAGGTGACTGCAGGGCGGGATGAAACACATTGTAAAATGAGTTGACTGCAGGTAGGATGAAACAGTGTAAAATGAGGTGACTGCAGGCGGGATGAAACACAATGTAAAATGAGATGACTGCAGGTAGGATGAAACACATTGTAAAATGAGGTGACTGCAGGTAGGGTGAAACACATTGTAAATGAGGTGACTGCAGGGGGGTGAAACACATTGTAAAAATGAGGTGACTGCAGGTAGGATGAAACACAATGTAAAATGAGGTGACTGCAGGTAGGGTGAAACACATTGTAAAATGAGGTGACTGCAGGAAGGATGAAACACAATGTAAAATGAGGTAACTGCAGGTAGGGTGAAACACATTGTAAAATGAGGTGACTGCAGGTAGGGTGAAACACATTGTAAAATGAGGTAACTGCAGGTAGGATGAAAACACAATGTAAAATGAGGTGACTGCAGGTAGGGGTGAAACACATTGTAAAATGAGGTGACTGCAGGGAAGGAAACACAATGTAAAATGAGGTAACTGCAGGTAGGGTGAAGCATATTGTAAAATGAGGTGACTGCAGGTAGGGTGAAAAACACATTGTAAAATGAGGTAACTGCAGGTAGGATGAAAACACAATGTAAAATGAGGTGACTGCAGGTAGGATGAAAAACACAGTGTAAAATGAGGTGACTGCAGGTAGGATGAAACACAATGTAAAATGAGGTGACTGCAGGTAGGGTGAAACACATTGTAAAATGAGGGTGACTGCAGGCGGGGATGAAACACAATGTAAAATGAGGTGACTGCAGGTAGGGTGAAACACAATGTAAAATGAGGGGGTGACTGCAGGTAGGATGAAACACAATTGTAAAATGAGGTGACTGCAGGTAGGGTGAAACACATTGTAAAATGAGGTGACTGCAGGCAGGATGAAACACAATGTAAAATGAGGTAACTGCAGGTAGGGTGAAGCATATTGTAAAATGAGGTGACTGCAGGTAGGGTGAAACACATTGTAAAATGAGGTGACTGCAGGTGGGAAGTGAAAACACATGTCAAAAGAAGAAGAATGGCACAAGATGGCGTGGGTTCGTTGTCTGAATGTATCTGCCTGAAGGAGGCTTAAGAGGTTGAAACGCGTCGTGTTTTGTCTTGGAATTTGTTTGTCCCTGTTAACTGGTGGATACATTTTAAACCCCTTTTGAAACCTGTATGTGTTTGACAGATGCTGAAGTTTGGAAAGCATGTTGAGAACGTTTACTCAAAGTTTGACAGATGCTGACATTTGGATAGCATGTCGAGAACGCTGTACTCAAAGCCAAAGTGGCTGTGTCCACCATAACAGCAGCGGCAGCTAAAGACACTGAACAGCTCCATCTGTACGACGCAGCGTCTTCAGTGTCATTCATGTTGGAATAGGCCAGACCAGAGTAAGACGCCACTGGACCGTGCAAAAAAACCCGTTGTCCACAGTGAAAAGAAGAAGAATGAGGTGGTATGGTCAGGTATTAAGATCAACAGAACTTGCCAAAACCATTCTACATTTCTTCAGAAGAAAAAGAGAGAAAAAAAGACGTTCTGACAATTGAGATTTGGCGTCTGTGTGCCCCAAGTGTTTTGTGTGTGTGCGTGTGTGCGCGTACGTGTGTGTGTGTGTGTGTGTGTGTGTGTGTGTGTGTGTGTGTGTGTGTGTGTGTGTGTGTGTGTGTGTGTGTGTGCGTGCGTGCGTGTGCGTGTGTGCGTGGGTGCGTGCGTGGGTGCGTGCCTGCGTGCGTGCGTGCGTGCGTGCGTGCGTGCGTGTGTGTGTGTGTGTGTGTGTGTGTGTGTGTGTGTGTGTGTGTGTGTGTGTGTGTGTGTGTGGGCTGGGTGGGTGGGTCGGCAACTAGTGAAGTGACCCAGAAGAAAAAAAAAAGTTGATTTAAACTTGCTATGAAATTTTGATACATGTTTGTTATGCTGTGAGGTGGATTGTGTGTATTAGTCAAGAAAAAGAAGAAAAAAAAGACAAGAGTTTAAAATTCCCAAGCGCCAATACAGTCAGGCGCAGAAGAAAAGGAAAATATTTCTCTTTTCTTTTTTCCGGGGAAGAATTCTAAATCGTATTTTGATTTGTGTTTATCGAAAGAGGGCCATATGTATGGTTGCGTGCTGGGCGCATGATTGTCTTTTCAGGTGTGTGCGGATGTAGAGTACGTGATGGGGCAGTTAACACACTGACGTTCAGTTGCGGCATCTGTTACCACGTCATTTTCTGACACTGAATATACTGACGTTTGGTTGCAACAGCTGTTTCTATGTGATTGCTGACAGTGAATACATTGACGTTCAGTTGCAACGACTGTTTCCACGTTCCACGTGTTGTGACAGTGACATACATTGACGTTCAGTTGCAACGACTGTTTCCACGTGATTGTTGACAGTGAATACATTGACGTTCAGTTGCGGCAACTGTTTCCAGTTGATTGCTGACAGTGAATACATTGACGTTCAGTTGCGGCAACTGTTTCCAGTTGATTGCTGACAGTGAATACATTGACGTTCAGTTGCGGCAAGCTGTTACCAGTGATTGCTGACAGTGAATACATTGACGTTCAGTTGCGGCAACTGTTTCCAGTTGATTGCTGACAGTGAATACATTGACGTTTCAGTTGCGGCAGCTGTTTCCAGTTGATTGCTGACAGTGAATACATTGACGTTCAGTTGCGGCAACTGTTTCCAGTTGATTGCTGACAGTGAATACATTGACGTTCAGTTGCAGCAACTGTTTCCAGTTGATTGCTGACAGTGAATACATTGACGTTCAGTTGCGGCAACTGTTTCCAGTTGATTGCTGACAGTGAATACATTGACGTTCAGTTGCGGCAACTGTTTCCAGTTGATTGCTGACAGTGAATACATTGACGTTCAGTTGCGGCAACTGTTTCCAGTTGATTGCTGACAGTGAATACATTGACGTTCAGTTGCGGCAACTGTTTCCAGTTGATTGCTGACAGTGAATACATTGACGTTCAGTTGCGGCAGCTGTTACCATGTGATTGCTGACTGTGGGGTTGAAGTCCCTTACTCCAGAGGGTCTGACAGTCTGGCACTTGTCTAACAACCTGATCATTCAACGTTGCTTTATTTTAAAGAACATAATACACAGACACACACACACAGACACGGACACACGCACACACACACACACGCGCGCGCGCGCGCGCGCGCATGCACGCACATTCAAATAAATGCACGCAAATACACGCACCCACATTCTCTCCCTGTGTGTGCGTGTGTGTGTGTGTGTGTGTGTGTGTGTGTGTGTGTGTGTGTGTGTGTGTGTGTGTGTGTGTGTGTGTGTGTGTGTGTGTGTTCGCAGGCGCGCGCGGACGGGCGCATGTATGCACATGTAAAGAGAGAGAGAGAGAGAGAGAGAGAGAGAGAGAGAGAGAGAGAGAGAGAGAGAGAGAGCGAGAGAGAGAGAGAGAGAGAGAGAGAGAGAGTCTGTGTCCGTAGATACATTGTGTTATTCATGTGTATGCAGGCGTCCTGGCTATTTACGTTCTGCAAGGGAATTATTTTCACAAATATGTCAGACGTGTTATGGTGCAGCAGGGTAAACACTTCATTAGGGAAAGGCACTCATTCTCTGGGCTCGTCTCTTTCTGTCCTGAGTGTCTTCTTGCCTTGCTGTCTGTCTCTTTCTGTCCTGAGTGTCTTCTTCCCTTGCTGTCTGTCTGTCTCTTCCTGTGCTGAGTGTCTTCTTGCCTTGCTGTCTGTCTGTCTGTTTCTGTCCTGAGTGTCTTCTTGCCTTGCTGTCTGTCTGTCTGTTTCTGTCCTGAGTGTCTTCTTGCCTTGCTGTCTGTCTGTCTGTTTCTGTCCTGAGTGTCTTATTGCCTTGCTGTCTGTCTGTCTGTTTCTGTCCTGAGTGTCTTCTTGCCTTCCTGTCTGTCTGTCTGTTCTGTTTCTGTCCTCCGTGTGTTCTTGCCTTCCTGTCTGTCTGTTTGTTTTTCTGTGTGGAGTGTGTTCTTGCTTGCCTTGCTGTCTGTCTTTTTGTCCTGAGTGTCTTCTTGCCTTGCTGTCTGTCTGTCTGTTTCTGTCCTGAGTGTCTTCTTGCCTTGCTGTCTGTCTGTTTTCTGTCCTGAGTGTCTTCTTCCTTGCCTTGCTGTCTGTCTCTTTCTGTCCTGAGTGTCTTCTTCCCTTGCTGTCTGTCTGTCTTTTCTGTCCTGAGTGTCTTCTTGCCTTGCTGTCTGTCTGTCTGTTTCTGTCCTGAGTGTCTTCTTGCCTTGCTGTCTGTCTGTTTCTGTCCTGAGTGTCTTCTTGCCTTGCTGTCTGTCTCTTTCTGTCCTGAGTGTCTTCTTTCCCTTGCTGTCTGTCTGTTTCTGTCCTGAGTGTCTTCTTGCCTTGCTGTCTGTCTGTCTGTTTCTGTCCTGAGTGTCTTCTTGCCTTGCTGTCTGTCTGTCTGTTTTTGTCCTGAGTGTCTTCTTGCCTTGCTGTCTGTCTGTTTCTGTCCTTTGTGTCTTCTTGCCTTGCTGTCTGTCTGTTTCTGTCCTGAGTGTCTTCTTCCCTTGCTGTCTGTCTGTCTGTTTCTGTCCTGAGTGTCTTCTTGCCTTGCTGTCTGTCTGTTTCTGTCCTGAGTGTCTTCTTGCCTTGCTGTCTGTCTGTTTCTGTCCTTGTGTCTTCTTGCCTTGCTGTCTGTCTGTCTGTTTCTGTGCTGAGTGTCTTCTTGCCTTGCTGTCTGTCTGTTTCTGTGCTGAGTGTGTCTTCTTGCCTTGCTGTGTCTGTCTGTTCTGTCCCTACTGTCTTTTTGCCTTGCTGTCTGTCTGTCTGTTTCTGTCATTAATGTCCTTTAGCCTTCCTGTCTGTCTGTTTCTGTCCTTAGTGTCTTCTTGCCTTCCTTCCTTTTTGTCTGTTTCTGTCCTCCGTGTCTTCTTGCCTTCCTGTCTGTCTGTCTGTTTCTGTCCTTCGTGTCTTCTTGTCTTCCTGTCTGTCTGTCTGTTCTGTCCTCCGTGTCTTCTTGCCTTCCTGTCTGTCTGTCTGTTTCTGTCCTTTGTGTCTTCTTGCCTTCCTGTCTGTCTGTCTGTTTCTGTCCTCCGTGTCTTCTTGCCTTCCTGTCTGTCTGTCTGTTTTTGTCCCTTGTGTCTTCTTGCCTTCCTGTCTGTCTGTCTGTTTCTGTCCTTGGTGTCTTCTTGCTTTCCTGTCTGTCCGTCTGTTTCTGTCCTTTGTGTGTCCTTGCCTTCCTGTCTGTCTGTTTCTGTCCTTAGTGTCTTCTTGTCTTCCTGTCTCTCTGTTTCTGTCCTTAGTGTCTTCTCCCTTTCCTGTCTGTCTGGCAGTTTCTGTCCTTTGTGTCTTCTTGTCTTCCTGTCCGTCTGTTTCTGTCTGTCCTTAGTGTCTCCTTGCCTTCCTGTCTGTCTGTTTCTGTCCTTAGTGTCTCCTTGCCTTCCTGTCTGTCTGTTTCTGTCCTTAGTGTCTCCTTGCCTTCCTGTCTGTCTGTTTCTGTCCTTAGTGTCTCCTTGCCTTCCTGTCTGTCTGTTTCTGTCCTTAGAGTCTCCTTGCTTCCTGTCTGTCTGTCTGTTTCTGTGCTTAGTGTCTCCTTGCCTTCCTGTCTGTCTGTTTCTGTCCTTACTGTCTTCTTGCCTTCCTGTCTGTCTGTCTGTCTGTCTCTGTCCTTAGTGTCTCCTTGCCTTCCTGTCTGTCTGTCTGTTTTCTGTCCTTAGTGTCTCCTTGCCTTCCTGTCTGTCTGTTTCTGTCCTTAGTGTCTCCTTGCCTTCCTGTCTGTCTGTCTGTTTCTGTCCTTAGTGTCTCCTTGCCTTCCTGTCTGTCTGTTTCTGTCCTTAGTGTCTCCTTGCCTTCCTGTCTGTTTCTGCCCTTAGTGTCTCCTTGCCTTCCTGTCTGTCTGTTTCTGTCCTTAGTGTCTCCTTGCCTTCCTGTCTGTCTGTTTCTGTCCTTAGTGTCTTCTTGCCTTTCCTGTCTGTCTGTTTCTGCCCTAGTGTCTTCTTCTTGCCTTCCTGTCTGTCTGTTTCTGTCCTTGGTGTCTTCTTGCCTTCCTGTCTGTCTGTTTCTGTCTTTAGTGTCTTCTTGCCTTCCTGTCTGTCTGTCTGTTTCTGTCCTTAGTGTCTTCTTGCCTTCCTGTCTGTCTGTCTGTCTGTTTCTGTCCTCAGTGTCTTCTGCCCTTCCTGTCAGAGAATGTAATGGTGTCCACAGTGGGGATAGAATGCGGATTGAGTGTGAGGAATTCCAAAAGGGGTGTGAGGGTGGGAAGGGGACAGGATAGGTGACAGAAAGCAAAAAAAAAAAAAAAAGAAAAGAAAACAAATATGTACATTAAGTTCCCCAGTTTTTCGTTCAGTTCAAAATGGGGGAAAACGGATGGAGGTGGGTGGGCAAAAGACGAAATAAAAATATATCAGATTGAATTCCATTTGTTGTTGTTGTTGTTGTTGTGTGTTGTTGTTGTTGTTGTTGTTGTTGTTGTTGATATAGAAAAGGGGGTATCCAATGACTTCAACATGCCGGTCATATGTAAAGAGCTGCAGCTGATGGTGTCTAAACTAGTAGAAATGTTGTGTAACACTCTGACATGATCTGGAATACAGACAGAAATGTTGGGTAACATGCCAACATGATCTGGAATACAGACAGAAATGTTGGGTAACATGCCAACATGATCTGGAATACAGACAGAAATGTTGTGTAACATGCCGACATGATCTGGAATACAGACAGAAATGTTGGGTAACACGTTGACATGATCAGCGATACAGAAAGTGGATTTCTTTTTTCTTTCTGTTTTTTTTTTTTTTTAATTAAATTTCAGCAACAAACAGGGGAACCAAACAAGATCCTCCTCCGTAGTACTCCGTCACTCTGCGCAGGATGTTGATGATGATGCGCAGGCTTCACACGTAGTACTCCGTCACTGTGCGCAGGATGTGGATGTTGATGCGCAGGCTTCACACGTAGTACTCCGTCACTGTGCGCAGGATGTTGATGTTGACGCGCAGGCTTCACACGTAGTACTCCGTCACAATGCGCAGGATATTAATGTTGATGTGCAGGCTTCACACGTAGTACTCCGTCACTGTGCGCAGGATATTGATGTAAATGTGCAGGCTTCACTCGTAGTACACTGCCTGTGCGCAGGATGTTGATGTTGATGTGCAGGCATCACACGTCGTACTTTGTCGCTGTGCGCAAGATACTGATGTTGATGTGCAGGCTGAAGATGTAGTACTGCGGCACTGTGCGCAGGATGTCGATGTGAGGCTTCACACGTAGTACTCCTTCACTGTATGCAGGATTTTGATGTTGACGTGCAGGCTTCACACGAAGTACTCCTTCACTGTGTGCAGGATGTTGATGTTGATGTGCAGGCTTCACTCGTAGTACTCCTTCACTGTGCGCAGGATGTTGATGTGTCGATGTGCAGGCTTCACACGAAGAAGTACTCCTTCACTGTGCGCAGGATTTTGATGTTGACGTGCAGGCTTCACACGTAGTACTCCTTCACTGTGCGCAGGATGTTGATGTGCAGGCTTAGGACGCATTGGAGATTAGCCAACAGCGGGAACGTGCTGTTACTGGTTACCAAGCACAGGGATGGTTAGAGAATTAATCAAATTCACAGAGAGAGAGAGAGAGAGAGAGAGAGAGAGAGAGAGAGAGAGAGAGAGAGAGAGAGAGAGGAGAGAGAGAGAGAGAGAGAGTGGAGGGAGGGAGAGAGAGAATTTGATTGATCGATTGACTAAATGTAAAACAAGCCGGTTTCTGATCCTGGTGAAACTCGACTTCATTACTTTTGTCTGCATGGCAACAGCTCAGATAAAAAAAAAAAAAAAAAAAAAAAAAAAAATTTTTGAGCGCACGCTAGCGTCAACACCATTTTTTTTTTCCACCGGGACCACAGCTATTTTTCTCCAGGAAATCAGGGCTACACAATTCTCCCTGAGAACCACAAATGCCTTCCAGAAAATGCCATCTGTTTGGCCAAAGCATCGCCAATGAGAATGCCATCTGTCTGGCCAAAGCATCGCCAATGAGAATGCCATCTGTCTGTCTGGCCAAAGCATCGCCAATGAGAATGCCATCTGTCTGGCCAAAGCATCGCCAATGAGAGTGCCATCTGGTCTGGCCAAAGCATCGCCAATGAGAATGCCATCTGTCTGCCCAAAGCATCGCCAATGAGAATGCCATCTGTCTGGCCAAAGCATCGCCAATGAGAATGCCATCTGTCTGGCCAAAAGCATCGCCAATGAGAATGCCATCTGTCTGGCCAAAGCATTTCGCCAATGAGAATGCCATCTGTCTGCCCCCAAAGCATCGCCAATGAGAATGCCATCTCTGGCCAAAGCATCGCCAATGAGAATGCCATCTGTCTGGCCAAAGCATCGCCAATGAGAATGCCACCTGTCTGGTCTGGCCAAAACATCACCCAGTGGTTTCCCTGTTTTCCCAAGGAAAAACATGCATTACTGGCATAACACTTAACAATCACAACTTTGTGTCCCCTACTTCGAGAGGAAGCAGCTATTATCCATATTGGAAAGCCCCAAATAGGAAAAATGTTGTCATCCCGGGAATCACTTTCTTTTCCATGCGCTTGCAATGGCAAACAGTAATCATAATGACAAACAGTGATCATAATGGCAAACAGTGATCATAATGGCAAACATAATGACAAACAGTGATTATAACGGCAAACATAATGACAAACAGTGATCATAATGGCAACATAATGACAAACAGTGATCATAATGGCAAACAGTGATCATAGTGGCAAGCAGTGATCATAATGGCAAACATAATGACAAACAGTTATCATAATGGCAAACAGTGATCATAATGAGCAAACAGTGACCATAATGGCAAACATAATGACATACAGTTGTCATAATGGCAAACATAATGACATACAGTGATCATAATGGCAAACACAACGACAAAACAGTGATCATAATGGCAAACATAATGACAAAAATCATGATCATAATGGCAATCAGTGATCATAATGGCAAACAGTGATCATAATGGCAAACTGTGATATAATGGCAACTGTGATCATAATGACAAACAGTGATCATAGCTTTATTTTCCCGTTAACGATGAAACTAGCTATTATATCGTCTTAAGACGCTAATATGCTCCCATAGGAAACCGTTCTAATTTTGTACATCCGTTATCTCCAGCCACCTCCTACCCCACCCCATCCCCCCCCCCTCCCCCACCACTACTGCCGCCCCTCTCACCCCCCTTTAATAGTAACATCCTCTGATTGGCCCAGAAAATAATCGTCATTCTCACTCTCAAGCACCACACTTGTAATCCTCCTGGCCGACCTTGCAAAGTGTAACTGACGTGAATGGAGAAGTGAGGAGCAGCGGTCGCCTGGTTTGGCGCTATGAACGTCAGGTGGAAGAGGAATGTCTACGCCCGTCCACCCCCACTTCCCGCCCGGCCATCGTCACGGAGCGGAAGTCATCAACCTGATGACGTCAGCAAGTGGCAAGGAATGGAAATGTTGGAGCAAACTCTGCGCGCCAAACTGTTCCTCCCCTTGAGTTGTGCTGGAGACTTCCTCGCTGTTGTTGCTTTTGTGAGAGAACGAGCGACGGTAATTTGGTTGTGGAGAGGAGAAAATAGACACACAGTTAGTGGAGGAGGTTGGGGAGGACCACCAAACAACTCTTGCTCGAGAGAAGAAGAAGAAGAAGAAGAAGAAGAAGAAGAAGAAGAAGAAGAAGAAAAAGAAGAAAAGATGACCCCTTAAATGATATTCTCTGAACTTGATCAAACGTTCATCTCCTCTCACGGCAAGGCAAAATTCATGTGAAGTGTAAACACGCTCTCACGTCTGATATATATGTGTGTATCAGTTGGACTCGTCACTACCCAGGTGCTTTCCTTGGGGTAGGAAATGTGTGATCTGCCAAGAACACTTAATAAAAACAGCCAACTTCGAAGCACAGTAACAGGAGAATCGTTCACCATCCGACACCACATGGACTGTTTAACTAGCAACATCATCTATTTACTGTTTTGTAGCAAATGCCCACACAGCCAGTATGTGGGAAAAGTAAAAAACTCATTAAAAAACTCGTTTTTACCAACAAAGATCGAACATCAAAAGAACACTGGAACTTTAGTAACCAGACATTTCCACCAGACTAATCACTCCTTTCATGATCTAAGATATATAGCTACAGATTTTTGTTTCAGGGATTATGATGACAGACTACGACGTGAATCTTTCTGAATCATACGACGTGAATCTTACGTACTGTTTACCCAGAGGTCTCAACATGGTCACCTAGACTCTTCCCCATACCCTCCCTTCTCCTCAAACTCCCCTTCCAACGGTACCCCCATTTTTCATCTCCCTTTGTCTCTACCCCCCCCTCCCTATCTTCACTTTCTACCCTCACTGCCACACCCTTCATTCAAGCCTTCTTTTAGACCTTCACCTCCCAGGGCTTTTGACCTTCTTCCTCCCTACCAGCTCCTCCTGTATGATTCCTTTATGCACACACCTGTTGCTGACAACTCTCTTCTTCCTCCCTACCAGCTCCTCCTGTAGGATTCCTTTATGTACACACCTGTTGGTGACAACTCTTCTTCCTCCCTACCAGCTCCTCCTGTAGGATTCCTTTATGTACACACCTGTTGCTGACAACTCTTCTTCCTCCCTACCAGCTCCTCCTGTAGGATTCCTTTATGTACACACCTGTTGGTGACAACTCTTCTCCCCCCCTACCAGCTCCTCCTGTATCATTCCTTTATGTTACACACCTGTTGGTGACAACTCTTCTTCCTCCCTACCAGCTCCTCCTGTATCATTCCTTTATGTACACACCTGTTGGTGACAACTCTTCTCCCCCCCCCTACCAGCTCCTCCTGTATCATTCCTTTATGTACACACCTGTTGGTGACAACTCTCTTCTTCTCCCTACCAGCTCCTCCTGTAGGATTCCTTTATGTACACACCTGTTGGTGACAACTCTTCTTCCTCCCTACCAGCTCCTCCTGTAGATTCCTTTATGTACACACCTGTTGGTGACAACTCTTCTTCCTCCCTACCAGTTGCTCCTATAAAATGATTCCTTTATGCACACACCTGTTGGTGACAACTCTTGCTGGTCTCCTTCCTACTCCCCCCGCCCCCCCCCCCCTCCTCGCCATCACCTTTACGATCTCCCAATCTCCACCCCTTTCCCATTTTTTTTGTATTGTGTTACCTGATATCACACCTGTCCAGCTACTTCCTCACAAGCAGGCTTGTGCACGTGCACATGGGCTCGCGCTGGTGCGCACACGCACAAAATTTCTCCTTTCCCCTCCCAGTGTGTGATAATTTTGTTCCTGCCCCAGTCCTTCCTCTTCCTACATGCTTTTCCCGTCTTCCCTTTCCCCTCTTCCTAATCTGCTCCATCTCTTCGAGAGTAGGCATGTATGTGCAGGTCAGTCTGCCTTAAGGTAGTACTCTAGTTGTGACTTTATAAATATGTGACCTTACTTACTTACTTTGATGCTTGCAAGAACTGTACATAGTTGAGGGTGATGCTTACAAGAACTGTACATAGGTGAGGTGAACTGTACATAGGTGAGATGAACTGTACATAGGTGAGGTGAACTGTACATAGGTGAGATGAACTGTACACAGGTGAGATGAACTGTACATAGGTGAGATGAACTGTACATAGGTGAGATGAACTGTACACACAGGTGAGACTGTGACACTGTAGTGAGTATGAACTGTACATAGGTGAGATGAACTGTACAAAGGTGAGAGAACTGACACAGGTGAGATGAACTGTACACAGGTGAGATGAATTGTACATAGGTGAGATGAATTCCCTTGAAATAGACAACTGAAAGTGCGACATGTTATTGAAAACCGACATTTTCCCTCTCTCTCTCTCTCTCTCTCTCTCTCTCTCTCTCTCTCTCTCTCTCTCTCTCTCTCTCTCTCTCTCTCGTCTCTCTCTCTCTCTCTCTCTCTCTTAGTCTGTTCATGTGTGCATGAGTGCGTGCGTGTGTGTGTGCGTGAGTGTGCGTGCGTGCGTGCGTACGTGTGTGTGTGTGAGAGAGAGAGAGAGACAGACAGACAGACAGACAGACAGACAGAGAGAGAGAGAGACAGGTGCGTGCGTGCGTTCGTGTGTGCGTGTGTGTGTGTGTGTGTGTGTGTGTGTGTGTGTGTGTGTGTGTGTGTGTGTGTGTGTTCGTGCGTGCTTGTGCGTGCGTGCGTGCGTGCGTGTGCGTGTGTGTGTGTGTGTGTGTGTGTGTGTGTGTGTGTGTGTGTGTGCGTGCGTGCATGTGCGTGCGTGCATGGGTGCGTTCGTGCGTGCGTGCGTGCGTGCGTGCGTGCGTGCGTGCGTGCGTGTGTGTGTGTGTGTGTGTGTGTGTGTGTGTGTGTGTGTGTGTGTGTGTGTGTGTAGCCTGATAACCATGATGGCAGTGAACTTAGTTTGTCACACATGTCCGTAGACACGTATATATGATACCAGCTTTCACTACCCAGTCCCAGATGACTGATTTAGAACAAACATCTGTAAACGTTTTCAGAATGAAGAAAGAGAATGGACCATAACAGAGGAAACACTGTAGACGACAGTAAAGAAATCCCTGAGCAAAGGGAAAAGAAACGCTGTAGACGACAGTAAAGAAATCCTGAGCAAAGGAAGAAACGCTGTAGACGACAGTAAAGAAATCCTGAGCAAAGGAAGAAACGCTGTAGACGACAGTAAAGAAATCCTGAGCAAAGGAAGAAACGCTGTAGACGACAGTAAAGAAATCCTGAGCAAAGGAAGAAACACTGTAGACGACAGTAAAGAAACCCTGAAGTAGGAGAAGAACATCGTAGAGGAGGAGGTGGAGAGGGGGGGCAGGAAGTTTCTTGCACAGAACTTCCTGACGGCATGAGAACTGTTTGAACTGGGGGAAAAAAATGCCCCTGATATCGCCGTAAATAAAAGACAAAAGCAGATACAGAACTGTGAAGAAACACAGAACGGTTGGAGATAACTAGAACAACAAAAACAAACAAACGAACAAAACCAAAGCCCAGACAAAGCGAACAGAAGGTAAAGAGAAGAACAGGAACAACTGGATCTTCCCTGAGCAGTTAGAAACCCACTCCAGAAAAGAAGTCAGCAAAAATCAGTTCACATCAAACAGTCATCTGTTCTTCCTTTTGAATGGCACATAGACCAGGGTATTGTGGTGTCTGCATGCCATCTCTCTCTCTCTCTCTCTCTCTCTCTCTCTCTCTCTCTCTCTCTCTCTCTCTCTCTCTCTCTCCTTACTACTTGCTTTCATCCACCACCACCACCACCACCACCACCACCTCTGCACCCCTCTTTCTTTTTCTTTCTTCACTTTACAGCGGCGTTAGCATCAAAGCATGAAAGGCGTTGACAACGCCAGACCCATGTGTGGGTGTGGAGGCGCCATGTTTGACAGGCAAGGTCTTACGCTAAATGTGTCAGGTCAACCTGCCAGTAATGTGTTAAAGCGAAGGCCTCTTCACAACTGACGTTCTTTGCTCTCTCACATTTTCTTTCTTTCTTTTCTTTTCTGACAGAGAGAGAGAGAGAGAGAGAGAGAGAGAGAGAGAGAGAGAGAGAGAGAGAGAGAGAGAGAGACAGACAAAAAAAAACAGACAGGTAGACAGACAGTTGGACTATGCAGAAAAAATATAACCAAACGC
>JADBJO010003769.1:200000-202500 GCA_016801955.1 Conus betulinus
TCTTATATCCGGCATCTGTCACTCTTATATCCTGCATCGGTCAGTCTGTCACTCTTATATCCTGCATCGGTCAGTCTGTCACTCTATATCCTATCGGTCAGTCTGTCACTCTTATATCCTGCATCGGTCAATCTGTCACTCTTATATCCTCGGTCATCGTCACTCAGTCGGTCACTGTCACTCTTATATCCTGCATCGGTCAGTCTGTCACTCTTTCAGTTTACCATACATTTTTTTTTTCAGTGCGTGCTTTGTGCTTACGTGTCATTCATACCAAACTGGCCTCCTTCGCAAAAGTAAGTGAAAGGATTTTAACATACGTGCAAGATGCTATGCACGCGTTTACACAGACGGATCGCCGGTTTAAGTCGAATCCCTTGTACTAAAGTAAGGTCTTTGTTGTCTTGAACAACTGCATCTCTCCAGAAACCACTATCGGAGAGTCTGGTCGCTCACCGATGTTGCCTGCTGGCCGCTGTCTCTGCTACGGTAACAGCACCCCTCCCTGGGGGACACTAGGAAGACGAGATCTTCCAGCCTCTTGGAGGTCCCGTGTGTCCTCTCTGTGCCACAGATCTGTGTCTGCAAATGGATCTGTCAGCCTGGTGAACCACCAAGTAGCTTCCTGCAAGATTCTGGCAAGGACCCATGACATGCGCGCCCTCTGTCAGCATTGTTCAGTGTCAGAGAGACGGTTACAAACAGCCCAGAAATGAGAGGGGGAATCACGTCCCACAGAATGCTCTAACCTTGTTTTTGATGCAAAGCAACTTACACATTGTTCAAAACTCTTTCGACGAATTCACTGGGGGCTGTCGTTGGACGGACGTGGTGGGCGTTTTTCCGGAGGGAGAGCTCACTCACGCCAGCTTCGCAACAAAGCTGTTATTGTCGTCAGTAGGGGGCTTAGTAGGTGGTGTCCTGCGTAAGTTGGATCAGAACAGGCGCCACTGAACACCACCGAAGTGACTTGGCAGCAGTGCCGTGGTTTTCTCTGGTGGGTTGCCTCTTGACGACTTGACAGTGACTGCTCCCTGTGGGTTGCCGGTGCCGGGGCTGCGGCGTTTCGGGCCAGGCTGTGGCTGTGGACAGGATGTCGGAATGAGCGGCGTGGGTGCACTGGCACTGAGGTGACACATAAGATGGACAGCAACACACGCACACACACACACACACACACACACACACACACACACACACACACACACACACTCTCTCTCTCTCTCTCTCTCTCTCTCTCTCTCTCTCTCTCTCTCTCTCTCTCTCTCTCTCACACACACACACACACACACACACACACACACACACACACACACACACACACACACACACACACACACACACACATGTACAATCTCACCGATGTAAACGAATACCTACTATCTTGATATGGGGGATATGGAAGGAAATGTCAACGAGGCCAAACAATTGAACCACTGAACAATGGTGCTGGTCTTCCAAACAATTCAAACATTGAACATGGTGCTGGTATTCCAAACAATTGAACCACTGAACAATGGTGCTGGTCTTCCAAACAATTCAAACATTGAACATTGGTGCTGGTCTTCCAAACAATTCAAACATTGAACAATGGTGCTGGTCTTCCAAACAATTCAAACATTGAACAATGGTGCTGGTCTTCCAAACAATTCAAACATTGAACAATGGTGCTGGTATTCCAAACAATTGAACCATTGAACAATGGTGCTGGTCTTCCAAACAATTCAAACATTGAACAATGGTGCTGGTCTTCCAAACAATTCAAACATTGAATGATGGTGCAGCTCTTCCAAAAAGCTTCGTAGCAATGCCAAACAGATGACTGTCCTCATCTTTTGTATTATTCAAGCGAGGTATGTTTCACTGTGCGGGTCATTTCTACATAGCAAATGGAACACAAGGAACCTTTAAACGTTTCATGTGCATATATCTATGTTTCGATTGTTTTTTTCTCTTTTAATAGAATTTGTCGGATGTAATAACTGAAAGTAAATTACGATGGAGGCTACTTTTACTGCATCTATATGTTTTTAGTGTATAGACCCATCTCTCTCTCTCTCTCTCTCTCTCTCTCTCTCTCTCTCTCTCTCTCTCTCTCTCTCTCTCTCTCTCTCTGCGATCACGCTCGCATGTTCATTCTCTTTGTCGTCTCTCTCTCTCTCTCTCTCTCTCTCTCTCTCTCTCTCTCTCTCTCTCTCTCTCTCTCTCTCTCTCTCTCTCTCTCTCTCACTCTCTCTCTGTCTGTTTGACTGTTTGTCTGCCTGTCTGTCTGTCTGTCTGTCTGTCTGTCTCTCTCTCTCTCTCTCTCTCTCTCTCTCTCTCTCTCTCTCCTCTCTCTCTCTCTCCGATGCGACTGTACTTTTATAAAGAGTTCAACAGCTGCGAAGTCGGAGAGATAATGGAACGAAGCATTTTCGTCTCTGATAACACTAATCTGATTCTCTCCCCTCGTCCATCCCTCCATTCCCCACTCTCCCTTTTCTCCCCACCCTTCCCCTTC
>JADBJO010003769.1:207500-220000 GCA_016801955.1 Conus betulinus
ATTTTCCCCTGTTTCCTGCTTCATCAGTTCCTCCAAAAAACACACCGTGAGTTTCGTGATCGCTAAAGAATCCCGCATATTCCTGCATAAACCGTGATCGCAGACACCTTTGGCGTCTTCCGCCTCTTCTAGTTTCCAGTCATTTTTTGTTTCATCGATGGTTATCATCAATCTAATGCTCTGTTGAACGATCAGCCCCCCCCCCCCCCCCCCCCCCCCCCCCCTCGACTTTTCCTTCGCTCGTTTTATCTTCCGAGCTGATGGATGCAAGAGTATGTATCTTACGTGTGGCCAGTGTCCAGGCTCATGATGGCTAGAGCCTAGCTGAGGGCGAAGGGGGGGGGGGGGGGTATCAGGATTGTTACATCGTCAATCGATGACTATCAATCGATCCATGACTATCCATGTGAAAGAAAGAAACCATAGACCGCTTTATTTCCAATACCTTAAACAATCTCAAAACTTTTTCTATTTTTTTTTCATTAAATCTCAATCCATACAAATATTTATCTCTTTTACAAATATAAATCACATCTAGTGAACGATCTGTGAACAGGATCATCTTAGAATTTGCAATGAATTATTCATGTCCAATACAGTGTATGGCTCGGTAATCTTTAAGCACATGATTCCTAGCGAGTCGCTGCTCACGTGCACCGTGGAGCCTTCTCGGCTTTTAATGAACACCACATTGTGTAAAAACTGGCCGGTATGTATTCGGCACAACTCTGTGTCTTCAGTACTGCCACCAGTAGATGTCAGAAATCCTGTTCAGGTTCGAACAGATCTGAACAAGTTTATTATCTGTTTGTGTCTTCCACTTTTCAGAGGTCTCGCCATAACTATGACTCGGGGTGTCAGTTTGTGTAGATGCTAGATGATCTGGAGGATTTTGGGCAAGAGGACTAGGGAGTATCTCAGCAGACATTCGTGTCCTCTGTCATCTGGCATTATTACAATGTGATAGACTATTCTGCAAGCCGAAAGTGCTGACATCGTTCCCGTGTAATCCATACCCACAGCTTCACTGTGCAGATTTCCACGTTATGCTGCATGATTCACAGAACCTGACACCGACAATACGATGGAAGTCAGTCATCGTTGTTGTTCATGGGTGATTCACAGAACCTGACACCGACAATACGATGGAATGACGTCATCGTTGTTGTTCATGGGTGATTCACAGAACCTGACACCGGCAATACGATGGAATGACGTCATCGTTGTTGTTCATGGGTGATTCACAGAAGAAGCTGACACCGACAATACGATGGAATGACGTCATCGTTGTTGTTCATGGGTGATTCACAGAACCTGACACCGACAATACGATGGAATGACGTCATCGTTGTTGTTCATGAGTGATTCACAGAACCTGACACCGGCAATACGATGGAATGACGTCATCGTTGTTGTTCATGGGTGATTCACAGAAGCTGACACCGACAATACGATGGAATGACGTCATCGTTGTTGTTCATGGGTGATTCACAGAACCTGACACCGACAATACGATGGAATGACGTCATCGTTGTTGTTCATGGGTGATTCACAGAAGCTGACACCGACAATACGATGGAATGACGTCATCGTTGTTGTTCATGGGTGATTCACAGAACCTGACACCGGCAATACGATGGAATGACGTCATCGTTGTTGTTCATGGGTGATTCACAGAAGCTGACACCGACAATACGATGGAATGACGTCATCGTTGTTGTTCATGGGTGATTCACAGAAGCTGACACCGACAATACGATGGAATGACGTCATCGTTGTTGTTCATGGGTGATTCACAGAAGCTGACACCGACAATACGATGGAATGACGTCATCGTTGTTGTTCATGGGTGATTCACAGAAGCTGACACCGACAATACGATGGAATGACGTCATCGTTGTTGTTCATGGGTGATTCACAGAAGCTGACACCGACAAACCGATGGAATGACGTCATCGTTGTTGTTCATGGGTGATTCACAGAAGCTGACACCGACAATACAATGGAATGATGTGATCGTTGCTGCTCGTGGATGCACTTTCTGCCACACATTGCACATATCACCATTTTAACCGTGTGTCCTTTGCGAGCGGAAATCACTCCTTTATTGTCAATTTGGTTGAAGTTTGAATTTTAAAGCACTTTGTTCAGTTGAGGGAATTTTTGGGAGAACCATACTGACATAAGACGCTCCATATTTTCGAGATCCCTTATTCTCTGGTCATAAGCAAAGTAACTTTTTGCCAGACAAAAATCTGCCCACAGCATGTGAAATTTTACTCGCTAAAGAACAGGCTTAGCACTGTGATGGTTTGGGTTTGTTTACAGAAAGCCGTGGTAAAGCATACTGGGGGCAAGGGGAGGAGTGCGTGTGTGTGTGTGTGTGTGTGTGTGTGTGTGTGTGTGTGTGTGTGTGTGTGTGTGTGTGTGTGTGTGTGTGCTTTTTCTTTTTCTTTTTTTTTTTTTTTTTCTTTTTAGGCATCGCTAAGAACACTACTGGTGTTCCCTTAAAAAAGCGTTTTAAAGAATTTCGGCGCTTTTTTTTTTTTTCCTCACCGAAAAACATAGCGATGAATACGAAAGGGCTTCTCCTACAAAACGGCGTAGCCAAGTATATTGATTTTTTTGTTCTACAGGAAAGTGTAACCAGGTATACTGAAATTTTTTTTCTCAACGGATAGACAGGAGGATGGCCCACAAAGGCAGGGGAAAAAGAACGCCACAATATGAAAACAGACAAAACTGAAAAAAGAAAAGAAGGGTCCAAAACAGTGAAAGAAAGGGGAAAATTACTGGCACCGATTCGCAGAAAGCAGGGGACCCCTTTGTACTGGAAGAGTCCCCCCGTCCTTCCTCCTGACCTTCACCCCTCCTCACGTGGGCAGAGAGTGGGTTGAAGTAGGCAGAAGGAATCAGGAAGTAAAAGAAGTAGTATGCAACATGGTGATTGCTGATGGAAGACCCAGTGCATCCTCATCACGCCACCATCCCACACAGTGATGGCTGATGGAAGACCCAGTGCATCACGCCACCATCCCACACAGTGATGACTGATGGAAGACCCAGTGCATCACGCCACCACCCACACCACACAGTGATGACTGATGGAAGACCCAGTGCATCACGCCACCATCCCACACAGTGATGACTGATGGAAGACCCAGTGCATCCTCATCACGCCACCATCCCACACAGTGATGACTGATGGAAGACCCAGTGCATCCTCATCACGCCACCATCCCACACAGTGATGACTGATGGAAGACCCAGTGCATCACGCCACCATCCCACACAGTGATGACTGATGGAAGACCCAGTGCATCACGCCACCATCCCACACAGTGATGACTGATGGAAGAGACCAGTGCATCCTCATCACGCCACCATCACACACAGTGATGACTGATGGAAGACCCAGTGCATCCTCATCACGCCACCGCCACCCCACACAGTGATGACTGATGGAAGACCCAGTGCATCCTCATCACGCCACCATCCCACACAGTGATGACTGATGGAAGACCCAGTGCATCACGCCACCATCCCACACAGTGATGACTGATGGAAGACCCAGTGCATCCTCATCACGCCACCATCCCACACAGTGATGACTGATGGAAGACCCAGTGCATCACGCCACCATCCCACACAGTGATGACTGATGGAAGACCCAGTGCATCACGCCACCATCCCACACAGTGATGACTGATGGAAGACCCAGTGCATCACGCCACCATCCCACACAGTGATGACTGATGGAAGACCCAGTGCATCACGCCACTATCCCACACAGTGATGACTGATGGAAGACCCAGTACATTCTCATCACGCCACCATCCCACACAGTGATGGCTGATGGAAGACCAGTGCATCCTCATCACGCCATCATCCCACACAGTGATGACTGATGGAAGACCCAGTGCATCACGCCACCATCCCACACAGTGATGACTGATGGAAGACCCAGTACATTCTCATCACGCCACCATCCCACAAAGTGATGACTGATGGAAGACCCAGTGCATCACGCCACCATCCCACACAGTGATGACTGATGGAAGACCCAGTGCATCCTCATCACGCCACCATCCCACACAGTGATGGCTGATGGAAGACCCAGTACATTCTCATCACGCCACCATCCCACACAGTGATGACTGATGGAAGACCCAGTGCATCCTCATCACGCCACCATCCCACACAGTGATGACTGATGGAAGACCCAGTGCATCCTCATCACGTCACCATCCCACACAGTGATGACTGATGGAAGACCCAGTACATTCTCATCACGCCACCATCCCCACACAGTGATGACTGATGGAAGACCAGTGCATCCTCATCACGTCACCATCCCACACAGTGATGACTGATGGAAGACCCAGTGCATCCTCATCACGTCACCATCCCACACAGTGATGACTGATGGAAGACCCCAGTGCATCACGCCACCATCCCACACAGTGATGACTGATGGAAGACCCAGTACATTCTCATCACGCCACCATCCCACAAAGTGATGACTGATGGAAGACCCAGTGCATCACGCCACCATCCCACACAGTGATGACTGATGGAAGACCCAGTGCATCACGCCACCATCCCACACAGTGATGACTGATGGAAGACCCAGTGCATCACGTCACCATCCCACACAGTGATGACTGATGGAAGACCCAGTGCATCCTCATCACGTCACCATCCCCACACAGTGATGACTGATGGAAGACCCAGTGCATCCTCATCACGCCACCATCCCACACAGTGATGACTGATGGAAGACCCAGTGCATCCTCATCACGCCACCATCCCACACAGTGATGACTGATGGAAGACCCAGTGCATCCTCATCACGTCACCATCCCACACAGTGATGACTGATGGAAGACCCAGTGCATCCTCATCACGCCACCATCCCACACAGTGATGACTGATGGAAGACCCAGTGCATCCTCATCACGCCACCATCCCCATCAAAGAGGGGAAACGGAGACAATTCACGGAGAAAATGAGCTCACGGTGATTATCATCCCTCCGGTTATGGCTGAACGATTCTGAAAGATGGAGGAAAGAAGAACAGAGGGAGGACAAGATACCGGAGATGAATGGATGACCTGAGATGACTTGTTGTTGTTGTTGTTGTTGTTGATGTTGTTGGGTTTTTACAAATGAATTTATTTTAACAATTGGGGCTTACAGGTGCGCAGAAAGAATGACCTGAGATGTTGGCTCCTTCATCGTGACTGGAAAGGGTCTGTGGAACATTGTAGATCTTAATGTCGTCTGTCAAAAGCTGGCTTCTACATATGACACACCTTGCCACGTCCACCCATCCAAAAGCTGCGCATTCGAATCTCAGCAGTGCCAGGAAAAAAAGAAGTTGGAAGTAGAAGGGCATCTGGGGGTCATGACCTGGATGAGGCCTGGGCCCTTTAAGTATAAGGATTTCAGGGCCGAAACACTTATCTGAGGGGTGGGGTCTTCTTCTCTTAGGACATCATTGAACACACACATTGAACACTCACCCAATGACCTTTAGTGTTCCATCATTGAATACACACCGAATGACCTTTAGTGTTCCATCATTGAACACACCCAATGACCTTCAGTGTTCCATCATTGAACACACACCGAATGACCTTTAGTGTTCCGTCATTGAACACACACCGAATGACCTTCAGTGTTCCATCATTGAACACACACCGAATGACCTTTAGTGTTCCATCATTGAACACTCACCCAATGACCTTCAGTGTTCCATCATTGAACACACACCGAATGACCTTTAGCGTTCCATCATTGAACACACCCAATGACCTTCAGTGTTCCATCATTGAACACACGGAAAGGTCAAGTGATCATGATTTGTCACACGGTAATTTAATCGTGATCAATACAAGAAATGTTAGTGGCATCAATTTATGACAAGGAAAAGGATTTTTAAAAGACATTTGTAGGCACAGTTCAATACGCAAGAGTGAACATAAAAAAATGAATCTGATTAATGATGGAAATGGATAATCTCTCTCTCTCTCTCTCTCTCTCTCTCTCTCTCTCTCTCTCTCTCTCTCTCTCTCTCAAATCAGACACCAGATACGTATGATACACTTTAAGTGGACATACAAGAGAAACATTCTTTTGGATTGTTTGTTGGTGTGTTTGCTTGTTGTGTTCTAAAATGGTTTTTCTCCACCTCCCTCGTCTCACCTGCGCACGCGATTCCCAGAAGAAGGAAAGCAGCCAGTGTTGATGACACAACTCCCCGCCTGGTGCCTGACACTAGAGGAGGGGCAGACCCCACAGATCCCCCTTCCGCCCCCCTCAGGGTTCCCAATGGCTTAGAACCGATCGTCAACAGCAGTGCAGGGATCCAGAATCGCCAGATGGCGCTGCCCTTGCGTGACCATCCAGTGCGGAGACCAATCACCGCAACACTCACAATGTCTGTGATTGAATTGAATTGCAGGTGCCGGCTAATTGTGGAGATCACCTAGTTCAGATCTTACGTGATAACAGAAAGCTCAGTGTTTATATCACGCTATTGTTTGGGTGACGACAGACGCTGTGCCCTCGGCTAAAATAACCATGAACTTGGTCATGAACATGTCAACGTTCACCGAAAATGACGAAAAACAAACAAAACAATCATGGTCGAAAACAGCCAGCATACGGACTGTCAGCCCGATCCAAAAGGCAAAAGTGTTTGTTTCCTCAGGATTTCAAACCGAGATTTGTTTGATATTGTGTGCTTTTGTTCAGCCAAAGCTGGAAATATTTTTGTTTTCAGAGAGGGATGGATAGAGAGGGATAAAGAGACAGAGTCGGGCAGAAAGACAGACAGAAAGGAAGGCAGACAGACAGGAGGACAGACAGACACAGACATAGAAACAGAGACATACAGACAGAGAGAGGATAACAAACTTGTACAATTCGTTTGGTTGTACAATGCAGTTCCCCGTTTTGATGCGTCATGTTTTGCTGTTGTTTGTAAACTGATGGGAGCACCCTATATAGCTCCGGTGATGGGCTCTCCACTCTCCCTGCGCTGTGATACACTGAACGGAGCACCCTATATAGCTCCAGTGATGGGTTCTCCACTCTCCCTGCACTGTGATACACTGATGGGGGCACCCTCTGTATCTCCCGTGATGAGTTCTCCACTCTCCCTGCACTGTGATACACTGATGGGGGCACCCTCTGTATCTCCCGTGATGATGAGTTCTCCACTCTCCCTGCGCTGTGATACACTGATGGGGGCACCCTCTGTATCTCCCGTGATGGGTTTCTCCACTCTCCCTGCGCTGTGATACACTGATGGGGGCACCCTCTGTACCTCCCGTGATGAGTTCTCCACTCTCCCTGCGCTGTGATACACTGATGGGGGCACCCTCTGTATCTCCCGTGATGGGCTCTCCACTCTCCCTGCACTGTGATACACTGAACGGAGCACCTCTGTATCTCCCGTGATGGGCTCTCCACTCTCCCTGCACTGTGATACACTGATGGGGGCACCCTCTGTATCTCCCGTGATGAGTTCTCCACTCTTCCTGCGCTGTGATACACTGATGGGGGCACCCTCTGTATATCTCCCGTGATGAGTTCTCCACTCTCTCTGCACTGTGATACACTGATGGGGGCACCCTCTGTATCTCCCGTGATGAGTTCTCCACTCTCTCTGCACTGTGATACACTGATGGGGGCACCCTCTGTATCTCCCGTGATGGGTTCTCCACTCTCCCTGCACTGTGATACACTGATGGGGGCACCCTCTGTATCTCCCGTGATGGGTTCTCCACTCTCCCTGCACTGTGATACACTGATGGGGGCACCCTCTGTATCTCCCGTGATGGGTTCTCCACTCTCCCTGCACTGTGATACACTGATGGGGGCACCCTCTGTATCTCCCGTGATGGGTTCTCCACTCTCCCTGCACTGTGATACACTGATGGGGGCACCCTCTGTATCTCCCGTGATGGGTTCTCCACTCTCCCTCCACTGCGATAGTTACCTTCCCTTACACCGGCCGTTACTAGAACACAAGACGAAATGCTGGAAGCAGGATTCCCACCCCAGCTTCCCTTCTCTACTGGAAGGCAGAACGTCCATGAGTGCCATTGAAGCTCACAGAAATTCTGTGCCGGGGGGCCTGACTGACCTGTCCTCGAAGCTGTAGCGAAAGTACCTCAGGTTCTCCATCTGTGCCACCGCTGCTGCCAGAAAAAAAGAAGGTGTTACGGATGGAATGGGTGGTGTCTGCGGGTATCTGACTGTCTGACTCACACACAGAAATTATGGATGCATGCACGACTTTTCCAATTCACATACACACACACACACACACACACACACACACACACTCACCCGAACATTGACAGCCAGGCAACACAGAACAACACTTTTTTCCGTTTTATGCTGCCTGAGCCATCAGACAAACATATATAATAAATGCAACATCATGAATAGTCGGCACACCAACCACAAGGCGTACACGCAAACTATATGCATATATTAATATTTCAAATACGCCAAACAGGGCGCACGACACAAAATATATCTATATTTAATTCACTATCTACTGTCGCTGCTGGTTCCAACGACGATGAAGGCGGCGACGACGACGACAAAACGATGAAGAGGACGAAGACGACAAGACGATGAAGATGAAGACGTCAACGTCTACAGCGTCAAGTCTGACACGGAACTTGCAGAACGTCAGAGCTGTGGCTCAAAAAAAATAAAAAAAAAAACAAAACAAAAAAAAAAAAAAACCCACTAGCACTCACGGCGTCTCTGCCGGCGACAGGGTGACAGTCTCACACAGGAGCTGTGGCTCACACACACACACACACAGAAGCACAGAACGCAGCGACGGCCTCGCCAACAGGTCGCTGGTTCAAAACTCGGGAGCGGCGCTCTGGCTTGGCAGCAGCGGCGTCTCCAGCCCAACTGGCTCAGCGGGTAGTCGGTCCGGGCGCAGTGGCAGGTAGGGTAGATTGTCGGCACTCAGGCCGACCTCTCCACACCGTCACACGGTGGAGAAGAGGGTAGACACATCTACGAACCCCTGACCCTCACACAGTAGCAGCCAGTCCCCCCCTCAGTCCAGGAACACATCTACCTGGGGGAAACTGATTAACTACCTTGATTATCATGGCTACTACTCATTGCAATCACGACTACATTCATATTCATTAGCCACATCATATTCCACTTGAGACAAACATCAGCATATTCCTTCTTCAACACTACAATATTCCTTTTCCGGAATCATAACAATACAACATTCCCTTTTTCCGGAATCACAGCACTACACAGGAAAGGATTTCAATATAAACCTTTCAGAATCTAGTTTCCAAATTGGGGAAAGGATTCCCACCTAGACCCTCTTCAATAAACCATGAAAACAATTCATTACACACACTTAATGATTACTTTTCATCAAACTATAAATGTCTTTCGTCATGTCACAAATATTCATTTCTTTCTTCTTGTATAATGACAAGAATGTTCATTTCAATTCATACATCACCAGATTTTAAAAAGTTGTTTTTTTTTTTTTTTTTTTTTTTTTTTTTTTTTTTTTTTCCAAAAGATTCATCTACTTCAATACATGTAAAGGAAAGATTTCCACACACTCTTGTTTACCAACACACAACTATTCAATATTCATATCAAGAGTGAATTAAATACTCATCCACATCAAAAATCATATATAAAGTCTCTGTCGCTCACTCTGGGAGCTTATTATCCATAGCATCAAAACTCTCCCTCTTCTTCTCGCAAACCACATCAAACTTTTTTTTCATCATGAAGTTCATAACTTATTAAGTCACAGAATAAACAAAATTTTTTTTTCCCCCTGAAAACCACTTCCTTTAACACTCACTTCATCTAGTCATGTTTTCCGACAGCATTTCGTTTTTTACCTACCCTATCAAGTCATAGGATAACAGAACACAGCAAATATTTTTCTTTTCTAAACCAAACCTTCACAGTGCGCTGAGGAAGTTTCAGTCGCTCCTAAACGGAATACGGTTTCGGTTTGCTAACAAATAAATATTGAATGATAAATACCTGACTGCCACAAAAAAAAAACAGCTGGGTCCCTCTTCGGCCTTCTGGAATGCTGCGGAGCGGAATCACTGCAGAGACTGCCTAACCGGTTCAGCTCACCCGGCTTTAACGGTGCGCAGGTGAGTAGCAGTCAGGTAAACTTTTCAACCGGCTTCCGGAGGACTACCTTCCGGTTAGCACGGTTGCATGAAAATTATTTCCCTGCAGTACGTTTTGGTGTTGGATAAAGCTTGGGTATCGTCTCCACATCATACATTGTAGACACAGTCTGTGGGATAGAGGTAAATGTTATTTTTGGTCACATGTACATGCCTTGATTGTTTTAGAGTTCAGTCTAGCCGACCTGGTACCTTTCTGCAGGTCTTGATCTCACAACAGTTTTTTATAGTAGAGAATGACTGAGGGGATTCTCAAGCAACCTCTTTGTTCAGGACAGGGCTCCTTCAGATTTAGGTTGTGAAGTCTGTGTGTATTCACAGACTTTTCAGATTTTTTAACTATGTTTTTTGTTTTTGTTTTTGTTTACTTCAAATGTGTTATTCCCCCTTTCTACAAGGTCTATAACGCCGCCAGAGGACGAAACTTCATTGGTTTAAGACACACACACACCGCTGGTCGAGTTACCTGGTACTGGCTTTGACCTCCCACAGAAGCCTCTGTTCCTCTCCACTGGTTCCCTACCCCCATCAGGCTGTAAAGGGCGACCAACTGATGGCTTCTCCGGGGATTGTCTTTCAGGTGCTACAGTCAGATTCACTACTCCACTAGCTGCAGCTGCAGTGCGTCTTACTGGTGATGTGAACACCAAACTCTTACTGGTGATGTGAACACCAAACTCTTACTGGTGATGTGAACACCAAACTCTTACTGTGATGTGAACACCAAACTCTTACTGGTGATGTGAACACTAAACTCTTACTGGTGATGTGAACACCAAACTCTTACTGGTGATGTGAACACCAAACTCTTACTGGTGATGTGACCATCAAACTATTACTGGTGATGTGAACACCAAACTCTTACTGGTGATGTGAACACCAAACTCTTACTGGTGATGTGAACACCAAACGCTTACTGGTGATGTGAACATCAAACTCTTACTGGTGGTGTGAACATCAAACTCTTACTGGTGGTGTGAACATCAAACTCTTACTGGTGATGTGAACATCAAACTCTAACTGGTGATGTGAACATCAAACTCTTACTGGTGATGTGAACATCAAACTCTTCAACAGGCACTGATGTTAGGAGGGTAACCACGACTTTGCTTCAAATAACCTACTTTTTGACAAGATGTATACATGGCCGAGAACATTTGCTTCCTGTTGCCATGTTGTAATGCCAGATGACTAAAATCGTGTGTATGCAGACAGGAAGACCAGCTCTACCACATTACATATTGTCATTACATATTGTCATTACATATTGTCATTACATATTGTCATTACATATTGTCATTACATATTGTCATTACATATTGTTACATACATATTGTCATTGTGTTACATATTGTCATTACATATTGTTGTCATTACATATTGTCGTCATTACATATTGTCATTACATATTGTCATTGCCATTACATACTGTCATTGTCGTTAAATATTGTCATTACATATTGTCATTGTGGTTACATATTGTCATTGTCATTACATATTGTCATTGTCATTACATACTGTCATTGTCATTACATATTGTCATTATATATTGTCATTGTCATTACCTATTGCCATTGTCATTACATACTGTCATTGTCATTACATATTGTCATTACCTATTGTCATTGTCATTACATATTGTCATTGTCATTACATATTGTCATCGTCATTACATGTTGTCATTGTCATTGCATATTGTCGTTGCATAATGTCATTGTCATTACATATTGTCATCGTCATTACATGTTGTCATTGTCATTACCTATTGTCATTGTCATATTTTCTCACTAACATGGGAGTTTGGATCGGGTTAAAATGTCTAAAATCAGGGAAGAAGTGGCCAGAAGTGTCATCTTCTATATCTGGCATACCTCACTGCAGCAAGTGAGTGAGAAGAGTCTGATATTCCAGCACAGCTGTAGCGGACTGTAGTAAACACTGGACCTATTCTGCCAGGGAACGTCACGTCATGCCTCTCCCCATCATATACACCAGTGTCTTTCTCCACAATCACGTCCTGCACCTGTGACAACTTGAAGTGTTTGCACCTTGAAGAACGACAGAGTCAGCGGCCTCTCATTCTCCAGCACCTCCTATCCCTTGCTTGTATTATATTTCTTGACGTTGAGACACTGAATACTAGATGTTGGTCAACGTGTGTTCTGACAGCAGGTACAAGGTCGGTAGTGGACAGAACATCTGTAGGGGGTTGTCTTTGGTTGAGGCCCTGTAGTGGACAGAACATCTGTAGGGGGTTTGTCTTTGGTT
>JADBJO010003769.1:225000-229192 GCA_016801955.1 Conus betulinus
CATGCTGGCCTATTCGATGACAATGCCAGTCAGAAATACACCGCATGTTGCCCTACTTGATGACGGTGCCAGTCAGAAATACACTGCATGCTGGCCAACTTGATGACGCTGCCAGTCAGAAATACACTGCATGCTGGCCTATTCGATGACAGTGCTGGGCAGCGTGATCACGCAGTGTCTGGTCAATTCACTAGCAGACTACTGACTTCCTTGTCAGGTGTTCCGAGGTTGAACTGGCATGGGGTTCAACACAGAGCATGACACTTTCCTGCCCATGGCAACGAGTTGTTGTGTCCTAAAGGATTTTTTTTTTTTTCCAATTAGGAATCGCACCGCCATTGTCTTTTTCCCCACACACACTGTCAAATAGAAATGTTGTGAGAGTGGTGCTTAGTTTGTGGCCAATGCTCTCGCTTTGAGACACGCTCTAAAACGTCAGTCACAAACAACATGGCAACAGTTGCTATCTATCAAGACATGTCAGTGGTCAGTGAGTAAACTTCTCACAAACCCCGTCTCCTTTCCCAATAGCTGTGTGCATACTGTATGTGTTAGTGCATCAGCTCCAGCCTTCATAATAATATCATACTGTGTGCACACTGCATGTAAGCTTATTAGTGCGTCAGCTCCCGCCTTCATGATAATATTATACTGTGTGCACACTGTATGTATTAGTGCATCCATTCTCACCTTCATAATAATATTATCCTTCGTCACGACCCTACCATAAAACATCGTGCTGGAAACAGCCGTTGGCAGACCAAACAAACTTCCTGCAATGAAACCCTAAATGTCTGGACGGACCCTGAGTGATCCCCCTTGCTGAGGAAAAGAACTGCAGACAGTCTCCATCACCGACGACAACATCCTCCGCTGCAACTCACCGACACCAGCGTGGTATGACTGAGTAGAGGCTGACACCCAAATGATGTGCTAGATGTAGCATGCATGTCTGCGGCAGTCACGTGATATGCCCATCCGTCATCCAGAGTTACCGAACCTTTCTTTCTGCCAGAGGGACTGTGGCCCATCACCTGTTGTTTGTCAGAAAGGCGATCAAGGTGAAAGTACAATGGCCTCCAATGCCTGGACCGTCACCACTTTTGCAGCAAACTGCTCGCTGCAGTTTAAAGTAAAGGAACGAAAACAACCGTAACGGCCATTTCTTTCTCCATCATCAACCATCATTGTCTAAAGCTGTAACGGCCATTTTCTTTCTCAAGCATCAACCATCATTGTCTAAAGCTGTAACGGCCATTTCTTTCTCCATCATCAACCATCATTGTCTAAAGCTGTAACGGCCATTTCTTCCTCAAGCATCAACCATCATTGTCTAAAGCTGTAACGGCCATTTCTTTCTCCATCATCAACCATCATTGTCTAAAGCTGTACGGCCATTTCTTTCTCCATCATCAACCATCATTGTCTAAAGCTGTAACGGCCATTTCTTCCTCAAGCATCAACCATCATTGTCTAAAGCTGTAACGGCCATTTCTTTCTCCATCAACCATCATTGTCTAAAGCTGTAACGGCCATTTCTTTCTCCATCATCAGCCATCATTGTCTAAAGCTGTAACGGCCATTTCTTTCTTTCTCCATCATCAGCCATCATTGTCTAAAGCTGTAACGGCCATTTCTTTTCTCCATCATCAACCATCATTGTCTAAAGCTGTAACGGCCATTTCTTTCTCCATCATCAGCCATCACTGTCTAAAGCTGTAACGGCCATTTCTTCTTCTCAAGCATCAACCATCATTGTCTAAAGCTGTAACGGCCATTTTCTTCCTCAAGCATCAACCATCATTGTCTAAAGCTGTAACGGCCATTTTCTTTCTCCATCATCAACCATCATTGTCTAAAGCTGTAACGGGCCATTTCTTTCTCCATCATCAGCCATCATTGTCTAAAGCTGTAACGGCCATTTCTTTCTCCATCATCAGCCATCATTGTCTAAAGCTGTAACGGCCATTTCTTTCTCCATCATCAACCATCATTGTCTAAAGCTGTAACGGTCATTTCTTTCTTTCTCCATCATCAGCCATCACTGTCTAAAGCTGTAACGGCCATTTCTTCCTCAAGCATCAACCATCATTGTCTAAAGCTGTAACGGCCATTTCTTCCTCAAGCATCAACCTTCATTGTCTAAAGTTGTAACGGCCATTTCTTTCTTAATCGTCAGCCATCATTGTCTAAAGCTGTAACGGCAGTTTCTTTCTCCAGCATCAACCATCATATATCCACCCTATAGTAGGAAAGGCTGGAATCAGTGCAGAATCAGAACACTGAAACTGACCCTTGCTGAAGCATGCTGGCTACGCTAACTCCCCGAAGGACGCTAAGGACACGTCACTGTCTGGCCGACGTCTGCAATGAGTCCGGCAAACGTGGCTGACCGTGTAGTGCACTCACGCACGGGGTGCCGAACCACTAGGTCTGCACAAGTGTTTCAGTGTGGGGCACCGGATGACTGGGAGTCCACAATAACCCAACATACACTGAGGGGGGGCTCTGACTCAAGACCCTCACACTGACAGCTGGAAGTCTTGCTACTCGGTTAGTGGGTCTGTCTCTGCAGGCGAGGGCGGTTTATCAGAGCGCTGTCAACTTCAATCAACGTGCACATCCTGTCAGGTGTAGTGTTATCTCAATGACGCGCTGCACACAGTTTGAGGAGTGACACGCTTTTAGAATTGTGAAGATAAAAAAGCTTTGTCTATTGTGTTCTCACACTGTGATCAAAAAGAGCTCTCTCTCTCTCTCTCTCTCTCTCTCTCTCTCTCTCTCTCTCTCTCTCTCTCTCTCTCTTTATTCACATTGAGCTTTCCAGCGCAATTTTCTGTGACATAATATTAGACTCAGCAAGTGCGAGTCCTGTACACAGAATAATCCAGCTTGTCCATCATTTCTGATATAAGTGTTTATTTTCCACATCAGCAATGTCTCTTTTGGAAGTTTAAACACTTCTGATTCGTTCTCCTCATGTGTTTGTGAATATGTGTCCATGAGCACTTTGTAACTACAACGCTTTGGTAGTCTGGCTTATGTCATAGTTTTTTGGAAAACACTGGCACGTTATTGAAGAATTTTGCCGAACGGTCTTCAGACCAAACGTTTTGAGTTGACAAGGAAGAGTCCTTGTCCATGTGCGTCCATTTATTGGCTTTGAACATATTAGCGTGTTTTGGGGTTTTTTTTTCTTTCTTTCTTTCTTTCTTTCTTTTCTTTCTCTTTCTTTCCTTTCTTTCTTTCTTTCTTTTACTTTGTTTCAAGAACGAAAAAAAGTGATTGCTGCATCGCATCACATAAAGAGAATATTGGAAAGCATGCCCACGCATACACTCATTCGTAAATGCACTCATGTCATACATATGTACAGCGAGAGAAGAAGAAGAAGAAGAAAGAAAGAAAGTAAGAAAGAAAGTAAGACAGAAAGAAAGAAAGAAGATAAGAAGAAGAGATGATGATGATGATGATGATGATGAGATGATGATGATGATCAAGAGCAACAGAACACGAACAAAAAATGCACACATGTGATACATATCTACACAACGAGAGAGAGAGAGAGAGAGAGAGAGAGAGAGAGAGAGATAGCGAGAGAGAGAGAGAGAGAGAGAAGAGAGAGAGAAGAAGAAGAAGAAGAAGAAAGAAGATCAGTTCACAGGAGATGTGCCACCCAAAACTTCTTATAATCCCAGAATATCTGATGAAAAAAAAAAGTTGTAAAAAGAAGCACAACTTCATCTCTCCTCCTCTTGTCTTACAGTCGAATTTCATTTTACTGTATTAGTAAGATACTTTTTCGTTTTATGACGAATAAAAAGTGTTTACTATAATATAGTTTCAACCTCATGCAAGTCTGCTGTCTTTACTGCGTTGGTGGAGACCGGTCTGACTGAGTACGTGTTTTGTCAAGTGCGCGCACTTGCGAGTTTGTCTGAGCTGGCACCTGTGCTGTGTTTTGTCTTCAAGCAGCTTTGACAATGCCCCCCACAACCACCTTCCACTGACACGGGTGAAGCAGACACTCTCCTCCTCCTGAAGTCTGTTGCCCCAGACTGGGCCTGGCTTATCACAGACCTGTCCCTGCAAGACTGATCAGGGTTCGAACCTTATCGGCACTGAACCCCCGCCGGTCTTCTGTCCTTTTCACGCCCTCTCCCTACCCCCCTAAACCCCCTGCCTCTTCTCC
>JADBJO010003770.1:2500-20000 GCA_016801955.1 Conus betulinus
TTTTCTCTTCCATCTCTGTCCCCCTCCTCCATCGTTTATTTTTCTGTCCCGTCTCTCTTCACCTCCAGCAGTTTGACACACAGACATCAATGTTATTTTCATTGGTTACAACACAACGAGACACATAGACACCAATGTTCCATACCTGCTAACAAGACGCATTGAGATTGATGTACATAGTAGCACGCACAACGATCAATATTTCATACACTGCTAACAACACGGTTAGGTCTTATGCACATTTATATGTCTACACACTTAACAACACAGTAAAACATACAGAGTATCAACGTTCCACCCCTTTCTAACAATATTGTAAGACATACAAACGGTCAATTTTACCTATATCACAAAAAACAAAATGTGCGACGCACAGACGCAAATGTCCCCATACACTTCTACCAAGATGACAAGACTCGCAGAAACTCATTGCTAACAATACAGGAAGACATGTAAAAATTCATGTCCTACATACTGCTCGCAACACAGGAAGACATAGAGAAAAAATTATGTCCCACACACTCTTAACAACACAGAAAGTCACGGAAAAAATTCACGTCGCACACACTGCTAACAATGCAGTAAGACAGACAGAAAATAGTGTCCCATACATTGCTAACAACCCAGGACAGGGCTATTCCACACCTTGTCGACAAGACAGTAGACACACAATATATATTTCTCATACAATGCTGTGACTTGCGTTGATGTTCAACCCTCTGACCGCAGCTGAGGTAGAGAGTCAGCTATCAACGTCGTTCCTTTTCACTGCTAACAATACTGTACGTCACACTGACAGACATCACTATGTCTATGTAGGGTCACCACACCCAACTGTTCACTTTCTATTCTCGGTTCTCAACACCTCTTGCCCAGCCCCGTCCTACCCTCACCCTCTCTCCACACCCACAACGTCCACCTTCCCGTTCTCGCCCTTCTACCCTCCTCCTCCTGACCACTGCAGTGAGACAGTGATGTTTGTCATTGGCAGATGTCTGTTTGAGAAAATATAGCAGGCGTCTTCGTTCCAAATGGTTCTCCGCTCATCGTTATTTGCTAAAATCTCTACGGCTTTACCCATACATTTCCTGCCGGCTGTCGACAAGCCACCCATGGGAACTCCACATGCAGGAGAGAATTGGCAAGCACGAGCATGCAAATCGATCTGAGCTGTCGCCAAAAGGCAGCAGCAGCACCGGCAGTGACAGCCCTCAAATCCAGTTACGTGCAGTGTCAGCCAGTGCTCGAGACTCGTCCTGTACAGGATTGTGAGTGGCTTCGTTCTGAAACTTCCAAAAGACACACAGCCTAAAGACGCTGTATTACACAGATAAATGATGCTCCAGCCGTCTGCTGGGTCAGTTTCAAGATTGTCTTTTAAGCTCAGTGTTAATATACGAAGGATGCTCGTTGCTTCTTTTCCTCTTAGTGCATGCTTGATTTTCTCCAGACGTTACTGAAGTCTTGTAAATAATGGTCAGTAGGCAGAGAAAGAAAGTGAACCAAATATTGACCGTTTTCAATGAATAAGGAACTATCACAAATACGTAGAAGATTTCAAATACGGGGAGTTCAGATCGATTTCAGATCGAAAGCACTTAGTTTTTTTTTCGTTTAAAAAAAAATAATCAGACGTGAAAGAGATCTAAAATTAACTTTCCTACTTTAGATCATGATATTATTTTGTTTTTCACATTTTTTCGTATTTCCCTAGGTAAAGCGGGACATGCTAGTCTAGAAAAGGCTGGTGCTGGCAGTCTCAGAGACATTCCACTATTACCGTCTATTCCTACCTTTTTGATTTTCCACACTTATTGACGTTTAATATCAATTTATGAATGGAGATCAGAAAGATATTGCTATGACAGAAATAAACCAGACACTCGAAGAGGAGATCTGGCATGGTCATTTTGGTCCAGTCCTTTATATTTGTCGGACCAGCTCTTTCTCTCTGCTGTCCTCGTCTGCGCCCTCCTTCAACGGTACCCTGAAAGGATGGTTTTGGAGAGGGTGTTGTGACGAATGACGTGTGGCCAAACCATGCCATCTTCCGTCGTTTTGACGGTTGCCAGAAGTGGTTCGTGGGGCCCAACTAGGTTAGTGACCAGGTTCCGCACATAATCATTGGTCTTGTGTTCTTTGTAGGAGATGCGGAGTAGTTTCCTCAGGCACCTGGTCTCAAACGCCTGGATTCTTCTTTCTGTTTCGGCCATCAGTGTCCATGTCTCGCAACCATATAAGAGGATGGAGACCACTAGTGACTTGTAGAGCCGGAATTTTTGTGTGGAATTTGATGTTGCTCTTCCACACCTCCATTCATGGTTATGTTGCCACTGCTGTTAGTCGTGCTGTTGACCAAGACGTTTGACTTCTCTGTGCTGACCTCCATGCCATAGGCACTTGCTCTTGTGACAAGTCTGTAAGATCCAGAGTTCGGTGTTGCTGCACCCAACTAGGATTACTCAAATGAAATGCTTCTAAATCAACAAATGCATACCAATGACTTGACAACCTTAGCGTCATCCCTGTCAGCAATTTCTAGCAATCGCTAGAATTGAATGATTTTAATGTCATCTGCTTTCCATGGACATATACTTCAAGTTTTATGTCACAACCTTTTCTGTACTCTGAGCTGACTTTTTTAGATGGACACGTCAGTCTGTTTTTAGACGCTCTTAGTGCAGAAATGGAGATTGTTGGCTAGCACTTCTGTCCATTAGAGCAGATCATTTTAGAGAGGTGGTTCATGGCCACCATTGGGACATAGTTTATTTTATACGCGCGCGCGCGCGCGCGTGCGCGCACACACACACACACACACACACACACACACACACACACACACACATGCACACACACACACACACACACACGCACACACACACACACACGCGCACACACACATGCACACACACACACACACACACACACACACACACACACACACAACACACACACACACACACACACACACACACACACACACACACACACACACACATTTTCACACACACACACACACACACACACACACACACACACACACACACACACACACACACACACAGAGGTTCTCTCCCTGTCCTGTTTCCCTCGACCTCAGTCTCAGAATCTCAGCCATCTCCTGCTCAAGGCTTGTAATGGTCGGTTGCCACCCCTCCCCCCCCCCCCCCCCCCCCCCCCACCACCCCTTATCCACGCGATCCTCACAAAATCAGCAGGTTGTCAAAGAAATTATGAGCATGTTGAGAGGATGAAAAAAGAACTATATCTGATAAAAATGGGGCACGCTTTGACTTCGCCACTTGATAGCATGCTGAGTCTCATTCATCCGGTAGAGGTGCTTCGAATTTTATTCGCGAAGGAGAAGAGGATACATGAGGAGGAAAGGAATAAGGCACAGAGAGAAAGAGAGAGAGAGAGAGAGAGAGAGAGAGAGAGAGAGAGAGAGACAGACAGACAGACAGACAGACAGACAGACAGACAGACAGACGGAAACAGAGAGAGAGGGAGGGGGGATCACAGTGGCAAAAGGATTGTGAGAGAGATTGAAGAAGAAGAAGAAGAAGAAGAAGAAGAATGGGGAGGAGGAAGAGGGAGGAGATGGAGAGACGAGAAGTAGAAGCAGCAGCCAAAGCAGAAGAACCTGAGTATTCAATGATGATCAGAAAGAAGAGCAGCAAGCCGCAAACAGCTGGGAAAAGAGAAAAGTGAAAGTCAAATAGTAAAATGTGCAAGAAGGTAATGGAGACATAAAGAACCAAAGGAATTATGAACAGCACAAGAAAAAGATCAAGTGGAAAAAGAAGATAGAAGAAGAAGTAACGGTATAATATGAAAAAGGTGGAGAAGACAAAAAAGAAGTAACCGTAAAATTCACGTCTCATTAAGACCCAAAAAGAATTTAGTAAAATTATTTGATGCAGTCACCTTAATGTTACCATGATGAGGTTTTTCATTCTTAATGAATGTTAGAATGGTATACTCTCTGCCATAAATTGTATCACTGTCATCGCAAACATTTGAAATGTGAACGAAGTAAGCCAAGCTTAGATTTCTACATCAACAGCTTAAACAACTCTTGCACTTTTTTTCACATGGTACTTTCACAATCAGATCTAAACATACATGTATTCAAGGAAGTTTACATTCTCGTGTATTTGAGCCACATATGTGTGTGTGTGTGTGTGTGTGTGTGTGTGTGTGTGTGTGTGTGTGTGTGTGTGTGTGTGTGTGTGTGTGTGCATGCGTCCGTGCGTACGTGTGTGCGTGCTTGCTTGCATGCGTGCGTGTGTGCATGCGTGCGTGCGTGCGTGCTTGCGCACGCGCGCGCGCGCGTCTGTGTGTGTGTGTGATGTGTGTGTCTACACGAATGTATGCCAGTTCTCTTTTTGTGAATGAAATGAGTTATTTCTAAAGGAAAAAAGAAAATTGCCAAAAATAATGTTTAACAAATCATATGACGTACCCTGGCTTTCCCTCCCCTCCTGTGTCCATTGCCTTCTATCTTCACTCTCAACTTACATCAGTCTTTGACACACAAATACCAATATTACTGTCTCTGGTAATAACACCATGAGACGACTAGAAATTAATGTTCCTTCCCCCGCTAAAAAAGACATTAAGGCGCATGGATAGCGATGTGCCCCCTCCATTTAGGACACAGTAAGACACACAGACATCAACGTTTCAGACACTGCTCAGAACAGAGTAAGTTACGCAGAAATTGAGGTCCACAATCTGTTAACAACGCAGTAAAACATTTCAACATCATTGTCCCATCCTGCGCTAACAACGCAGACATCAATGTCGACCTACTGTGCTGACAAACATAGTGAGACACTGACATTTTAATGTTCCATATGGTTTTCACAACGTGGTAAGACACAGAGAAATGTGTATCCCACACTGCTGACAATACAGGAAGACACACGGAAGTTCATATCGTACACACTGCTGACAATAGAGGAAGACACAGAAATGCATGTCCCATGCTCTGCTTAAAAAAACAGAAAGATAGACAGATGTCGATGTTCCACACGCTGCTAACAAACACAGAAAAGCACACAGACATTAATCTTCCATGCACTGGTAACAACACAGGACCACATACAGATTAGCATTAATGTTGGACTGTTTGCCCACAGCTCAGGCAGAAACTCAACCAGTCATCAAAGTTCCCTCCACTGCTCCCAATACTAAAGTCGCACCAACAGACATCAATGTATCAATGCAAGGCCACCACCACCAGGTTACTCCTTATTCTCGGTTGTCAATACCTCTCAGCCAACCTCAATCCTACACTCATTTCCTCTCTAACCCTTCAGAACGCCACACCCCTCCCCCTTCCTTCCTAACCCTCCTACACCTCCTCTTCCCGCCCCTTCCTCTTGCGTGAGAAAGTAATGTTTGTGATTGTCAGATATCTGTCTGAGAAAACATAGCAGGCGTCTTGGGTTCCACCTGGTACTCCACTCGTCCTTATTTGCTGAAAACCCGATGGCTTTTTATCCATACATTTCCTGCTGGCTGGCGACTAGCCATCCCATGGGAACTCCAGCTGCTGGAGAGAATTGCCATGCACGAGCATGCAAATCGATCTGAGCTGTCGCTAAAAGGCAGCAGCAGCACCGGCAGTGACAGCTCTCAAATCCAGCTACGTGCAGTGTCAGCCAGTGCTCGAGCCTCGTCCTGTACAGGATTGTGAGTGGCTTCGTTCTGAAACTTTCAAGAGAGACATGGCCTGAGGGATGATGTATTATACAACCAAGGAAGCTCCAGCCATGTGCTGAATCAGATTGTCTTTAACTCAGCGACAATACGAAGGATGAGTGAATCTCTTTTCCTATCATGCATGCATGATTTCCACCAGACGTTATTGAAGTCTTGAAGACCCATGATCAAAAAGCGCAGAAAGACAGAAAAGAAATGAGAAAAAAGCTCCTTTCCAAAGCGGTACCTGTGTCAGTTATAGAACTGTCAGATGTACGTATGAAGGATGCAGATATTAAGTACAGAAGTACAAAATGTTTTCAACGCAACGCACAAAATCGTTCTATTTATGAAGTAAGAACGAGTGAAAAGGAAGTAACATTTTTTTTTTCTGGTTAACATTTTTTTTTTCTGGGGGATGGGGGCGGGGGGGGGGGGGGGGGGGGGGGGGGGGGGCCACGGGTGAAAGGAAGGCAAAGAAGGTGGGTGGGGGGGGGGGGGGGTGGCGTATTCGAAGACTTTCCCATATTACCGTCTTTTCCTATGCTTTCGATTTCCATGCCCATTGACGTTTTAGATAAGTTCATTGATTGAAATCAGAAGGGTACTTCCTTCAGCTATGGTTCAGAAGTTCGAAGATCTCTCTCTCTCTCTCTCTCTCTCTCTCTCCTCTCCTCTCTCCTCTCTCTCTCTCTCTCTCTCTCTCTCTCTCTCTCTCTCTCTCTCTCTCCTCTCTCTCTCTCTCTCTCTCTCTCTCTCTCTCTCTCTCTCTCTCTCTCTCTCTTCGACCAAATCCAGACTTACAGGTCAGGAGCATATTTCACAAGATTTTCATTGCTAATGACTGTTTCTTGTGACAGGTCTGATTAATTGCATTCAATTGTGTCATGCTCTGATTGCTTAAGGACATATCCAGATACGGATCAGACTGGAGAAGGTCGTGTCCAGTCAGAAATTAGTCGTTGAGGGCATATCAAAAGAGGGTTTTCGTCAGCTGATGGTAACGAGTCTCTCGACTGAGATCACTCTCAGAAATTGCATGTAAGTTAATGTATTTGTCTTAATAACCTGATTAGTGGAGCGTCACCTTTTTGAGTAAAGCTAGCGATCGTTGTGGAATTATTTCCATTTCTTCCTATGAATGTTTCGCTTTTAGTTCTAGGTCACAATACTTTCTGTGTGCCTTGGGCTGACTTTAGGATGGACTAGTATATCCCTGCATTCAGACACTCTTAGTCTAGAAATGGGGGCTGCTGATTAACACTTCAGTGAATGATGGTAGAACATTCTAGATATGAAGTTCAGGTCTGGTATGGGACAGATTTGTTTCACTTTTCATTCAAACGCTACACACACACACACACACACACACACACACACACACACACACACACACACACACACACACACATCCCCTCCCTATCTAGTTCCCCCAACCTCAGTCTCAGAATCGCCGCCATCTCCTGCTCAGCACTTGTTATGGTCCAATGACCCCCTCCCTTATCCACGTGGTCGTCACAAAACCAGCAGGTTGTCAAAGACATTACAGGATGAAAAGAAAGCCCTGATAAAAATGGGGTACGCTTTGACTTGCTCGGTTGATAAGCTGCTGAGTTGCATTCGTCGTGCAGGGGTGCTTTAAATTCTATTCAAGGAGGAGAAAAAGCAGGATGAGGAGGAAGGATAGGGGAAGAGAGAGAGAGAGAGACAAAGAGAGAGAGAGAGAGAGAGAGAGAGAGAGACAGACAGACAGACAGACAGAAGAAAATGAGGGAGAATGAAAGACAGACTGACAAACAGAAAGACAAAGAAAATACAGAGACAGGCAGCCACTCAGACAGAGTCACGGATATGGAAAGAGGGTGGCAGACAAGAAGAAGAAGAAGAAGAAGAAGAAGAAGAAGAAGAAGAAGAAGAAGAAGAAGATGATGATGATGATGATGATGATGATGATGATGATGATGATGATGATGAAGAGGCGAAGGAGGGGTAGCATGAGCAGCAGAAGTGCCCGAGAATCTCAGTTCGAATGTATTTTCAAAGCTTATACAGAAGAGAAAGCGTAAGCAAGGATGAAAAGAAGAAAAGCAACAAGCAGCAAGTAGATGGAGAGAGCAGTAAGAATCTTGGACCATCTAGGCAGCGAAGGACGGTTAATGTGCCTACAGCAAATGGGAAACAGAAGATTGATATTCAACCGGAGGATTTACGAATGATACAAAAGACAAACGACATAAGAAAAGGAGGTACAAGAAGAACGAGTACAAAAATGAGGGACTCAACATTTCTTCTCTTCCACAGACTCCCTTCCTCATCCATGCGATCTTAACAGAACTATGAGGTTATCAAAGAAATTACAGCCATGTTGATAGATATTAAAATGGGGTACGTTTTGACTTCCTCAGCAGATAACACGCTGATTTTTGTTGATCAGGTGAAGGTTTTGGAATCGTATTCGTGGAGGAGAAAGAGAGATAAATGGCTCAGAGAGAGAGAGAGAGAGAGAGAGAGAGAGAGAGAGAGAGAGAGAGAGAGAGAGAGAGAGAGAGAGAGAGAGAGAGAGACAGACAGACAGACAGACAGAGAGAATGAGACAGAGACAGAGATACATTGAGACAAACAGAAACACACACACACAGACACACAGACTAGATAGAATCACAAAGACAGGTGGTAAAGGAGGAGGAGGAGGGGACGAGGAGGAGGAGGAGGAGGAGAAGAAGAGAAGAAAGAAGAAGAAGAAGAAGAAGAAGAGAAAGAAGAAGAAGAAACAAGAACCAGAACAAGAAGAAAAGAAGAAGGAAAGGGTGGGCAAAGAAGGAAGAGAAGCAGCAGCAGCAGAAGAACCTGAGTATCAGGGACACCATGCATTTTAAACGTTATACAGAGAAGAAAATAATAAGAAAGGATTATAGGAAGAACAAATCAACAAGCAGCAAGTATCTGAAGAGAGTAAAAGGGAGAGAGAGGATAGACATTAACAAAGGGCAGCGAATGTTCATGAAGAAAGTAGGAGAGAGAGAAGAGCTAAAGTGAAACAGAGGAATGACAAAGGCTAGAAAAGTTCTTATGGGACATAAGGGAATTTGTGGCGGAGTGCGATTATTCCGGTATTTTCCGGTAAGACAAAAGTCTTCACACATGTCAGGCATGCGCAAAAGCACTTCCCTTTTCGACGTATGTCAGGCATGCGTAAAAGCACTTCCTTTTTCGAGTAACACGCTAGCAGTGAAGACGCACTCTCTGCTCCACGAAAAAATTGCAAGGTAAGATCCGCATCCATCAGGGCCTATACACTGCCTAACATGCCTCATGTCTTGTTACTAGGTCATTCCATCATCAAACGTTTTGCTGAGCACATTTATGATGTAGATGATGTGCGTTTTGAACGCAAATATTAAGTTGCAAGACACTTGCTCTGTGGAGATGGTAGGCAGAGCCGGACTAACGGTACACGGTCTTCTGCGCGATAAGAAAACACTCCCAGGCATAATGAATAGTCTTAAACGCCAACGTAACATCATCTTCCTTCAGATAGGAGGCAACGATTACAGGCTTGGAACAACACACGCGCAATACAATATCTTTGTGTCATGTGTTGCATGTATGTGAGAAAAGCGTGAAAGAGAAAGCATGTTGATTAGGTGGTGAGTGAAGATGGGTGAGGAGATGAAAGAGAACAGTTATCAATTGCCATGGGACCTAACAAGAAGCATCAGCCACAAAGAAAACAAATGCAGTAAGGGAGTAAAAGGAGAAAGAGTACAAAACGAGGTAGACAAATTGAACAGAAATGAGGGCTTTATCCTCTAGTCTCTTCAAAACCAGTCCAAGATATAAGTGTGTACCTCGACATAGTCTCTCTAAGATCATCATGATCAGGTCTTTCCGCTCTTAATCTATCTCAGAATTCTATATCAGCTGCTGTAAACTAGATCTGAATATACAATCATTGCAGACAACTATAGTTGCAGAATCAGCGAACCGATTTTAGATTGCTACATCAACAACTAATCATCAGCCTCGTTTTGCTCAATTAGTTTGAAAAGCATGTTGACCTGCACATCCATTCAAATACAAAGTGTACATTCTCGTGCACTTACTTCTGGGCCTGTCTCTAAAGTGTTTTCCCTGTGACCAACAACCACACAAACAAGCAATGCTGTATACTAATACGTATAGTGTGAATGCATGCTGAAGCAAACATTCTTGCTTGCTGTCCCATCTATAAATCATTGGTTTTTGTTTTGTCTGCTAAAAGTTCTTGCTCAGTGTTTTCTTGTGTATCTTGTTTCATCTACATGTCTGCCCACCCTACAAATAATTGTTTATGTTCTGGACCAACTGAAGTTCATACAAATGGTCTGTATGAAAAAGGATGATGATAAATTCGTGAAAAGACAGAACCATTCAAAACTCCAGTATAGCAATGAAACATTAATGTTCTGTCAATTCAATTTCAGAAAAAAAAAAGAAACAAAACATTGGGAACACTATTGTATACTATGCTGTCGCAGTCCTTTTCCACAAATCACGCTCAAACCCATTTATCTTCTTTGAGATTTCTTTCATCGTGTCTCTTAGTAACCAGAGAAGGAATCTAAAATTACAGTGCTACTTCAGTAATGACTGCCCCTAAAACAACACATAGATAATAGATCTCCATCCTGTATAACTGTGTGCCATTTATTTAAATGTCAGGCATTTCTAAGGAACTCACATAGCATCAGATTTCAGAGGAGGGGCTGATCATAGATCCTGTTCCTCGCCGCGAATCTTTTACTGTATGAGTGGTGTTTTGATAGACTTTTACAGTGGACAGTTTGATGTCTCTGGTTTACGACACCTTTGATGTCAAGCATTATTGTTATATGACTGGATGATCTTATTTTTGGGGATGTTTATATATTGAGGGGGACAAATATGGGTAGGTATGGTGTAAAAAATTTGTAAAATGCATGTCTTTGAGTTCAATCGTAAAAGTGGTGCGTGTGTGTGTGTGTGTGTGTGTGTGTGTGTGTGTGTGTGTGTGTGGTGTGTGTGTGTGTGTGTGTGTGTGTGTGTGTGTGTGTGTGTGTGTGTGTGTGTGTGTGTGTCTGTCTGTCTGTCTGTCTATGTGTGTGTGTCTGTGTCTGTGTCCGTTGTGTGCGTGTGTGTGCGTGCGCACGCATGTGTGTGTGTGTGTGTGTTTGTGAGAGAGAGAGGAGAGAGAGAGAGAGAGAGAGAGAGAGAGAGAGAGAGAGAGAGAGAGAGAGAGAGAGAGAGAGAGAACATAAAATACTGATTTGTTGTAATGAATGGTGCAATTGTTTTCAAACAAAACAGAAAATTGCCAAAGACAATAATGAAAAACATCCATTACTTTTCTCTCCAACCTCTCCCTTCCCCTCTCACATCCTTTACCTTTATTGGTCTTCTCTCTCTGTCCCCAGCTGACAACACCGCTTGACTCGCAGACATCGACGTTACCTTCTCTGCTCACCACTGAATGAGATGCATAGACATTAACAATCCATCTCCTGCTGACTAGACAGTGAGATGCATAGACATTGATGTTCTATCCTCCATTGACATCATAGTAAGACCACACAGACACCAATGCTCCGTACGCACACAGACATTTACATCATAGTAAGACACACAGACATAATGCTCCGTACGCACACAGACATTTACACTCCTTATTCAGCTAACAGCACAATAAGACACACAGACTTTAGTGTCTATACTATATTAACAACACGGTCAAAAAGGCAGGCATTGTTGTTCCATTCCCTGGTAGCCCCACAGTTTTATACAAACACACCAATGTCACCAACTTTGCTGACAACACATTGAGAGAGACAGACGCTAATGTTCCAGACACTGTGAACAACGTGCCAGACACACAGCCATTTCATATCTCAGACACTCCTAATAATGCAGGAAGAGACATGTCACATACAGTGCTAACAACGCAGTAAAACACACAAAAATTCACATCCTGAATACTGCTAACAATTCAGAAAGATACAAAGAAATCCATGTCATATACACTACTAACACTACTTGAAGACACACAGACACCAATATTCTATACTAGGCTAACGACACAGGAAGACACACACAGACATCAATATTCTGTACTGGGCTAACGACACAGGAAGACACACAGACATCGATTGTCCATACACTGGTCAAAACACAGGAAGATACAAACATCAATGTTCCATACGTTGCTATTATCACAGGAAGACACACAGACATCAATGTTCCATACGTTGTTATTATCACAGGAAGACACACAGACATCAATGCTCCATACGTTGCTATCATCACAGGAAGACGCACAGACATCAATGCTCCATACGTTGCTATTATCACAGGAAGACACACAGACATCAATGGTTCATGCGCTGGCACTGCAAACAACAGAAGAAGACACACGGATATCATGTTTCATGTAATGCTAACAACATAGGAAGACACACTGACTAAAATTAATGTTCGACCCTCTGCCAACGACACAGACAGATACACAGAGAGACGTCAACGCTCCCTCCTCTGCTAACAATACAGTAAGGACCACCGACACATCAATACATCAATGACAGTCCACCAGACCTTACTTTCACCCTGTAGTCTCGATTCTCAACACCTCTCAGCCACCTCACGTCCTACCCTTACTCACCCTCTCACCCCCACGACGCGCGCTCCCCTCCCCTCTTCCCTTCCGAATCCTCCCGACCCCCCCTCCCACCCACCGCGGTGAGACAATAATACCGGTAATTGTCAGATACCTGTCTGGGGGAAAATATAGCAGGCGTCTTCGTTCCACCTGGTTCTCCACTCATCGTTATTTGCTGAAACCTCTGAGGCTTTACCCATATATTACCCCTGTTGGCTGTCAACCAGCTATCCCATGGGAACTCCAACTGCTGGAGAGGATTGCAATGCATGAGCATGCAAATCGATCTGAGCTGTCGCCAAAAGGCAGCAGCAGCACCGGCAGTGACAGCCCTCAAATCCAGCTACGTGCAGTGTCAGCCAGTGCTCGAGACTCGTCCTGTACAGGATTGTGAGTGGCTTCGTTCTGAAACTTTCAAAAGAGACGCACAGCCTGAAGGACGCTGTGTTACACAGATAATGAAGCTCCAGCCGCACGCTGAATCAGAAGCAAGACTGTCTTGAAGCTCAGCGTCAATACGAAGGATGAGTGAGGCTTCTTTCCTAATTGAGCATGCATGATTTCACCCGGACGTTACCGAAGTCTTGAAGATCCTGTTCAATGAGCAGAGACAAAAAATGACAAAAAGGCCACTATCAATGAAGGAACCATCAGAAATATGTAGAAGGGATGCAGATATTGTACTTGGAAGTTCAAATCTTACAAATGTTAAGCACGCTATCTGCCAGTTACGGGAGTTCAAATCAATTTCAACGCAAAGCGCAAAGCTGGTCTGTTCAAGAAATAATCAGATGTAAAAGAGGGGTTTTTTTTTTTTACTCAACATCATGATTATCTTTTTTTTTATCTATCCTACGGGGCAAGGGGAGAGAAGAGCTTAGAAATGGTGTGGGCTGGCAGTCTTGAAGACGTTCCTCTATTATCGTCTATTCCTATGCCTTGGATTTCCATACCTATCGACGATTTAGATTAATTTATGGATTGAGATCAGAAAGCTATTTCTATGTCAGCTACAGTCCAGGCGTTTGAAGATATCTCTCTCTCTGTCTCTGTCTCTGTCTGTCTGTCTGTCTGTCTGTCTGTCTGTCTCTCTCTCTCTCTCTCTCTCTCTCTCTCTCTCTCTCTCTACTACCACGAGATTCTGATTGCCAGTGACTTTCTCCAATGTAAAGTCTTCAGTTCATGTCACAATCTGATTGGTTGTGGAAAAAATCCAATTTTGAATCTGATTGGAGGAGGTCGTTTTGAATTAGAAGTAAGTCAGTTGCTGGCATCTCAAAACAGAGTTTGATTAGCAGATGTTATCGAGTATCTCGACTCAGATCATTCAAAAAATCACATATAGATCAATTTATTTATGTAAATGAACTAATCGGCTGGGCGCGGACTCAATCAGCAAATCTAGCATTCTCAGCTGAATGATTTCATGTGAATACTCACTTTAAGTTCTATGTTACAACGCTTTTTCAGTGCTCTTCACTGACTTTGCGATTGACATGTCTATCTCTGTTTTCAAACGTTCTTTGTGCAGCAAAAAGGGGCTGCCATATAACACTTTTGCCCATGACGGTGGAACATTGTAAGGGCGAGGTTCATGTACATCACGGGACATCTCTCTCTGTCTCTCTCTCTGTCTCTGTCTCTCTGTCTCTCTCTCTCTCTCTCTCTCTCTCTCTCTCTCACACACACACACACACACACACACACACACACACACACACACACACACACAGAAACACACGCACGCATACCGCACATGCACAAACGCAACCCAACTCCAGCCCCCCCCCCCCCCTCCCTCACACACACACACACACACACACACACACACACACACACACCTGTTCCCTCGACCTCAGCCTGAGAATCTCAGCTATCTGCGGCTCAGCACTTGTAAGGTGCTGTTGACCCTCTTCCTCATCCACGTGGTCCTCACAAAGCCAGCAGGTTGTCAAAGAAGTTATGGCCGTGTTGAGTGATGGGGTAGGTTTTAACTTCCACAGATGACAAAAAGCTGAGTTGCATTCATCAGGTACAGATGCTCGGAATTTTATTTGTGGAGGCCATAGAGACAGGTGAGTAGGGAGGGAGGGAGGGAGGGAGAGAGAGAGAGAGAGAGAGAGAGAGAGAGAGAGAGAGAGAGAGAGGGAGAGAGAGATAGAGAGAGAGAGAGAATCACGCGGAGACAAAGATGGTGAGGGAAGAAGAAGAAGAAGAAGAAGGAGGAGGAGGAGGAGAAGAAGAAGAAGAAGAAGAAGTAGAAGAGGGAGATGTAGTCGAAGAAGAAGAAGAAGAAGAAGACGAAGAAGACGAAGAAGAAGAAGAAGAAGAAGAAGAAGAAGAAGAAGTATATATGAGCAAGAATGGAGAGGGGAAGGTAGGACGAAGAGAAAGAGGGAGAGAGAGAAAAAGGGAGGAGAAGGAGAAGCCGCAGCAGCAGCAGAAAAATCCGATTATCAGAGACAACGTGCATTTGTTAAAGGTTAAACAAAGGAAGGATAAGAAGTTTGATAAGAGGGAGAAGAGCGACGAGCAACAAGTAGCTCGGAGAAACGTAAGAGAAAGAGGATCTACAGCATTGAAGAAGAGCAAAAGAACGAACAAAGGAATCATGAAATAGTCATTGTAACGTAAACCAGGTGAGTGGCAAACAGCAGAAAAAAAGGATAAAATGCAAAATGGGGTTAGAAGAATAAGAAAGAGTACAAAAATGTGAGGAAAAAAGGGGGGAATGGTTGCTTAATTCACTAATCTCATTAATGTCCTTGAAAAATTTAGTGCATATGTCGACGCATTTCCGCTTACCATTATCATAATCATGTATTTCTATTCTTACCTAGTGTTAGCATTGTATACCAGCTGCTGTAAACTGTGTCCGAATATCTGATCATTGCAAACATCATGAATGGCGGAATTTGTTTTACACGACTACTTTCACAGGTACATTAACACGCACGTGCATTCAAATGTGTGAAGTTACCATTCTCGTGCAGTTCCTTTCGGATCTGTGTCTACCCTAAATATTCTTTGTGAGGAAAAAAACAAAACAAGGCTGTGTGCTAGTATGTGCAGTCAGCCCGCGTGTTGGAACATTCCTGCTTTCTGTCCTATCTTAATTTTTTTTTAGCTGCAAAATGAGGCGACTGCAGGCGGAAATCCAAACAAATTTGAAAACGTATTGATAAGGCTCCGCCGAAAAACGTAGACAAACGAATCGCAAGACAAAACACGACACGTTTCGACCTTTTAGGCCTTCCTCAGGAAAGATAATAGCACGAGAATGTAAACAACACATTTGAATGCATGTGCGTGTAAATTATCCGTGAAGGTAATCGGGTAAAACAATCCGGGCATTCAGGATGTTCGAAGTGATCATATATTCAGATATAGTGTATCTTGCCTGAAGAAGACCTAAGAGGTCGAAACGCGGTGTGTTTTTTTTTGCAATTTGTTTGTCTACGTTTTTCGGCGTAGTCTATCAATTTTTTTGTTTTTCTTGGGGGGTTTTTTGTGTTTTTTTTTTTTTTTTTTTTTTTTGGCCGGCTTTAACATCCTCGCTAGTGTTTTCTGCTGTAGCTTACACCTTCAACCTTTCTGGCCATCATACAACCCAACCCGTTATGGTCTGCACGATTTACATTACATCCAAAGTGGTCTGAAGATACGTTCGTAAAACAGATAATACTGACATATGGCAAGAAATCGTTTATGTTTCTTCATTTTGATTTGGGCTTAAAACATTAGATGGAAACAAATCAGGCAAAAAGAAAAAAAAAAAACCCACTGCAGTATGCCATAGCAGTCCTCTTCCATATCTCCATGCAGTCATGGCCAACTCTTCCCTATGGGTTTTTCTTCACCCTGTTCCTTTGTATTGAGGGAAGGGATCCAAAACAGCATTACTACTTCAGTAACACGCGGAGACATATATTAAGACATACATTGTATGCATCTTTGTGCCATTTATTAAAAGCCAGGGCACCGTCTAAGGAACTCCTGTGCCATCAGATCTCCGAGCTGGGACTGGTCATAAAACGTGTTCCATATCGCCATCTTTTCACTGTTTAAGTGGTGTATTGGGCAGGCCAATACGGTGGACAGTTTGATGTCGCTGGTTTACGACACCTCTGATGTTTAAGCAGCGTTGGTCAGTCACAGGATGACCGGGGTGGCGGGGAACGTGTGTGTAGTGAGACGACAAGGATGGGTGGGATGTTGAGAAAATAGTAAAGAGCGTGTAGATGAGAGAATGTAGGGTGTTAGGGCGAAGTGTGTGTGTGTGTGTGTGTGTGTGTGTGTGTGTGTGTGTGTGTGTGTGTGTGTGTGTGTGTGTGACTTGTACACCACCTCATATCTTTTTCTGTGGAATTTTCTGTCTGGTTGGTTTTTGAACTGACCATTGTGTGTCACTGTGTAAGCAGTGTATTTGGTTGGTTTGAGACTAATAAGTATTATGTTAGTGTGAGAAATGCATCGGACTCGTTAATAGGATGCGCAAATATATTTCATCGTGAAAACTGTGTATCAGATTTGTTTATTGATGGACCATTTCATATTATTTGTGTGCACAGGTAATGAGTTGGGTCTTAGATAGGTATTTTTCTGGTAATTTGTGAGCAAGACATCCGTTGGGTTTGTGAATTTACTATTTGGTATCTTTGGATGTTTGTGGAAGAAGCATTTTATGCCTCTTTATGAACAAAGCATTGGACTGGTTTCTGGCTGTGAAATTAGGGCTCGGGTCAGATTTGTGGTTGGGGCTACCTTTGTCTGGTACTGTGTGGCAGGGTATTCGGCAACTTTATGAAGGAAGCATTTTCTGCTATAGCATGAGCGACGTATTTGGCTGTATCACCAGATGCTGAACAGTGTTTCGGTTCGAAGGACGAATACGAACGTAACACATGACCGATTGTTTCCTGTTTCAGTTTTCCTCTCATTCTTGACTAGTGACGAGACAAAATTGAAAATGAAATGAGGCAGAGAACAGTAAACAATAAAGCAGAGAACAGTAAAACAATAAAGCAGGCAGGGAACAGTATAGTGACGAGACGTTAGGCACTCTTCATTCCTGTAAACGATGGAATTCTTCTGACTCGGAAGTGGGTGATGGGGAGTCTT
>JADBJO010003770.1:37500-50000 GCA_016801955.1 Conus betulinus
CCGGGCGTTGGAACGGCAGCAATAAGTGAGGCGCTTTCTCAGTGTGCATACATGATGTTCCCGAGACGTTACTGGAGCCTTGAAGACTCTGATCAAGGAAGACGGAAAGAAAGAGGGCAAACAGACTCCACCTAACCAAAGAGGAACCTGCATCAATTATAGAACTACCAGAACTAGGTAGGACGAAATTGAAGTGGACATTGAAAGCAAGAATAGAAAATGAATTCAACGAAATGCTCTACATTCTTCTGTGCAAGAAGTAATCAGACGTGAAAGAAGAAGTGAGAGTCGTGTGTTTCTTTTAAGTTTAACGATATCACTTTTTAAAGAGAAGGGGCAATGGGAGGTGGGAAGGTTAGGGTGTATTAATCTCGAAGACGTTCGCTAAATTCCATCTCTTTCAATGCTTTCGATGTCTATGTACCTATAGACATTCGAATTGATTAACGGATTGAGATCTCTCTCTCATCTCTCACTCTCTCTTCTCCCCTCTCCCTCTCCCTCTCCTCTCTCTCTCCTCTCCCTCTCTCTGTCTGTCCTCCTCCTCTCTCTCTCCTCCCCTCCGTCTCCCCTCATCTCTCGTCTCCTCGTCCTCTCTCTCTCTCTCTCCTCTCTCTCCCCTCTCTCATCTCTCATCTCCTCTCTCCCCCTCTCTCTCTCTCTCCGCTCTCCCCTCTTCCTCTCTCTCTCTCTCTCGTCTCTCTCTCTCCTCTCCTATTCAAATCCGTGGGCCTCTCCTCTCTCTCTCTCTCATGTCCCCTCTCTGTCTTCTCCTCGTCTCCCCCTCCTCCTCCCCCCCTCTCGCCCCTCTTCTCTCCTCCCTCCCCCACTCCCCCTCCTCTTCTCGCTCCCTCTTCAATCTCTCCCTCTCCTCTCGATCTCTACTGAAAGGTCTAATCTAGACACTCCTTATCTCTCCTCTCTGATCCTCTCCCTCCCTCTCTCTCTCTCTGAAGCGATTAACCCTCTCTCTCTATCCCTCTCTCCGTCTCTCTCCACTCTCTTCTCTCTGATTCGGATCTCGGGGGGGGGGGCGTGGGGGGTGGGGGGGAACTCTCTCGGGATCCTCAAAAATCTCGTCTCTGCTCTCAGGTTCCACTCAAACCTAAGTGCTCATAGGATCTTTGCCATCAGACTCAGGCCACAGGCATTTCCAGGCAGATTTAATTGCATATGGCCATCTCTACTGAAAGGTCTAATTAGACACTTAATTTCGTGATAGGATCTAACTGAAGACGTATCCAGACGGCATCTGATTGGAGGGGGGGGGGGGGGGGGGGGAACGTCTTCGGGATAAAAATACGTTGCTTCAGGTCATCTTAAGTGAGGATCTGATCAGCTCATACTATTCAGTCACTCGACACCAAGGTCATTCGTAGAAAAGCATCCAAATCAATCACGTGATTTGCTGAGACTCATCTCTGTCAACTGACAATGGGTGCTGAGTAATTTTAATCATGTCTGCTGTCTGTGAAAATCACTCTCCTGTTATTTGTCACGATGCATTAGCTGTGCAACAGGCTGACTCTGGAATGGTTTAGTCTATCACTGTTCGCTGGCACTTTTGGTGCAGGGATTAGGGCTGCTAGATACCGCCTCTTTCAATGACGGTAGAATATTCCCAGGTCCAAGGTTCAATCTTCTGCCCCCCCCCCCCCCCCTCCCTCTCCACACACACACACACACACACACACACACACACACACACACACACACACACACAAACACACACACACACACACACACACACACACACACACACACACACACACACACACACACACACACACACACACACACACACACTCACTCACTCACTCACTCACTCACTCACTCACATATCCATTCCTGTATCTTTCACAGATTTTCACCTCAGTGTCAGAATCTCGGCCTTCCACGGCTCAGCACTTGATCTGTTCCATTCACGTCCCTCCTCCATCGATGCGGTCTTCACCAAACCAGCAGGTCGTCAAAGACTTTACGGCCATGTTCAGAGAAAGCAAAAAAGACCTCATGATGTGGGACACTCCTTGACCCCCATCAGTGAATAACACGCTAGCTTTTCATTCATCAGGAAGAAGTTCTTAGGGTTTGAAGCCGGGAGGGAAAACTGATGAAAAGGAGGAGAGAGAGAGAGAGAGAGAGAGAGAGAGAGAGAGAGAGAGAGAGAGAGGAGGAGGGAGGAGAGAGAGAGAGAGAGAGAGAGAGAGAGAGAGAGAGAGAGAGAGAGGAGAGGAAGAAGAGAGAGAAAAGAAAGAGACAGAGACACACACAGACACAGAGAAAGTTACAGGAGAGAGAGAGAGAGAGAGAGAGAGAGAGATGAGAGAGAGAGAGAGAGAGAGAGAGAGAGAGAGAGAGAGCACGTTAGTTGTTGTTTTTACTTCATGAATGTACATAGCAAGTTTGAAGAGAATGTCTTCAATTCTTGACGCTAAGAGTAAATTCACTCTGAAAAACAATGGCCAGAATAATATTTTAGCTTTATGAATTTTATTCTAAGGTCATGAAAAGCAGGACGACCAAAAAAAGGAAAACGGATTTCATCTTCCTTGGCCATATTACATAAACGGCATGTCAATTCTATTTCACTAATGTTACTGTGCCTGAAACGATGACAATATCAGAAACACTAAATCTAAACTTACTTAGTGCGCTCTTGATATATATATATATATATATATATATATATATATATATATATATATATATATATATATATATATTCATTTTGATGTATGAGAGAGAGAGAGAGAGAGAGAGAGAGAGAGAGAGTGAGACAGAGACAGACAGAGACAGACAGACAGAGACACAGAGAGAGAAAAAAAAAAAAAGATATCCCAAAGTCCACCGGGCTCTTAGAATGCATAAACAGATCAAAAGATAGGAAAATGAAACCGGAGCATAAACAAGTCACATAATGCTGTCATCTAAGTGCATACACCACATTTTTCAATCGGTTAGATTAACCACTCTTTTCCTTCCTTTCTCTGTAAATTCAGCTTGTATTTTAAAAGCACAGCAAAAGTATACTCCTAGGTTCGGGTATATGATATACTTCACGTTTTACTAGCTGAGCAAAGGATTACACATTCTGAAACTCAAAAAAAAATAGTCTGATTTCGTTGTACAAAGAAGAACAAATAAGGTGATTTTAATCGTCAACCATTTTTCGCACACACTGCATAATTTATCCCCTGCTTAACTAAGAGATCATTTGTGTGTAGGCCTTTTCAGTTATAAAAGGCTTAAGCTTAGTTTCACCATGTAAGCTCTAAAGCACCTAAATATCCACAAATCCAATCTATTTTTCATTCTCAAAAATAGGTTTACCGGTTTCGTAATAACCGTACATAATTTCATGAAAAACAGAGCTTTCCCATTTCTGAAAAGTCGAACCTGTTTCAGTGTTTTAAACAGAAACACTTTCACAACCTAATCATTGTTGAAACCAGACGTTTGTAAATTCTAATCCAGAAAATATATTTTATGGGCCTTTTTGCCAATTATTCATGAAGAAATAGGAACATAAAGTATGCCCATTTCGAAAGACGTATGTAATCAAAATAGTATCTTTATTAATTGATACATCTGACTGTACTGTTCACATCTCATGGTTGCCACCTGGTCTCCTCCATATGTGAACTTATTTGGCACCGTCAGTGGCATTTAGATATCGTTTAATTGCAAATGTGCGAGCTTTCTCGATCGCTTTCGACCTTTGTAAGCACCACATGTAAAATGCATACCAACGAACAGCTTATTCTCGGGTGTCTTTGTAACACAAGTTTGACATTCATTTTGTTTACAGACTCAGTACAACATGGTTTGCCTTTTCCTGCTCATATTTTTGCCCATTAGAAACACTCATTTTAGGAAATAATGAAGCCCAAGTAATTACAGTCATTTACTATCTCTAATTCATTTCCATCAATGATCTATTTCTCGTGTTTCCTCAAAAACACTTTTTTGAACAATTTTTACCATTACTTTATTTCCATCAAACCAAGAGCGGAGGCTTTAAATGCTGAATGAAGTACATCAGCCTGATTATTCAGATCTGACATGAGAACTATGCCATCCACAAACAGAAATGAGGATATGTTTAGTAAATTCTAAACAATCATTCGCATACATTTCAGTTGCAATTTCATTGACAGATTGATGTCCAAAGAGGAAAAAGACAGTAGACTAAGAATGCTGCCCTGTCTTACAACCCATCGGACAGTAAACCAAAAGTCAGTTTCTTTATTACCCACTTTAATGCACTAAACCACAGACTAGGAAACAGCAAAGTAACAATCGTTTTGTCTTTCCTAGCAGTTCATTTTCTTTTCAGTACTTTTCCACCAGAGGACCTCGTTGGACACAGTGAAACGCCTTGCTAAAGTCCACACAGACATGCAAACAGTTTCCTGGCTTGTTTTGGAAGACACTTTTTCATCAAGGTTTTTAACGAGAGATGTGTGATTTGCTCTTGACTATCCTGTTTGAATTTGGTCCGTGGATTTATCAGGCTCTTTGTTATTCACTCTGTGCAGCAAGTTTGTGATTTAACACAGAGAAATAACATCTACTATTCAAACTCTCTAAGCAAACCCCTCCCCCCAACCTCTCCCCCTTCGATCGGGGGCCGGAATAGCTCAGTGGTAGAGTGCCGGACTTGTGATCTTGGTATTCCTCCGGTTGCGGGTTCGAATCTCCGCCGAGCTGTTTCGGTACAGGTTTTTTTTTCCCTCGGAGAGTTAACATTGGTTCTGACTCCTTTTCCCATACAGTCGAATGAGAGACTATAAACCGAGGTTCATTGTGTGTATGCTCGTATAACATCTTGCACACACGTAAAATCCCATCACCAACTTTCTGAAGAGAAAGCCAGTTTGTCCGTTAATATGGATTTCGCATAATAAAAGAAAATAATCATTGCTGTTATAACCTATCTTCGCTGTTATAACCTATCTTCGAATTGAATCTTTTTAAACAACGTATGAAAAACCATGTTCAAGTAAACCGTTCGGTATGACATAGTCAAACATTTCACAGACCTTCAGCTACTAAATTTGTAAGTTTATAAGGCAAAGATGTCATAATGACTACTCAATTTTCTTTCTCAAAATACAGAGACATATCAGTTGTGCATTCGTACGTCCTTAATGTGCAATAAAATCAACACAAATGATCAAATGTAAGTCAACACATTTTTCATACAAGTATATACAACATGTTTCCAGAATCTTAGCTCCCATAGCCAGTCTCAGTAGCATCCCAGAATGTGCTATCATATGAAGGAGCATACGTGCATACTGAATTGTGTATTCGATCAGACCCAAGATACTTATAGGTGGAGGAGTGCCAAAATTAGTGAAATAACGGGGAGAAATATCAGGGAAGGAAAAATTAGCAAGAAGAAATATTGCAGGGATAGACAATGTATGTGAATAAAGGAAGTACGTGACAAAGACAAAATGTGAACAAGAAAAAACACTAACATAGAAAAGACAAAGAAAGGGGATGCAAGGAGGTGGTTAAAAAAGAAAAACATATTTCATTTTTACTTATCTTATTAGCGTCAACAAACAATTTTTGAAGAAATAAGTGTATATTGGACACAATCCCCTTGGACATAATCATGATCATCATTTCTTTTAACCTCGATAGATGTAGATATTTATCATCAGAAACATGCGGGATACCGAATCAACAAACCGAGAGTAGATTGCTACAACTGATTGGAGTAACGATTGGGATTTAATTAGCTGCTCTTAAAGATATATCCACATACTCATGCAAATGCAAATTGAACATTCTCATGCACCAGTGCTCGGATCTGTTTATCAAGTGTCACTGCTCAGCGATTTTGAAATTGGGAACAGATTTAATTCATTATCTTGTTCCAACGTACATTGAATTTCATTGGGATCGAATGAACGGTTGTTGATTTACAGACAATTAAACAGAGGATGGGTCGAAATCAAAGTTCGCAAAATCTGTTCAGTTCACAAAATCATTTCAATAGTGGGTGTTGGCCACCGCCATTGGCGAGACATTCCACGCAGCGACTCCTCATCGAGTTGACCAGTGTTCTGATGACCCTCTGAGGATTCTCTGCCATTCCAGTTGCAGCATTTTGGAAGAGATCCTGGCGGTCTCTGGGAGGGTGGATGGTTCTCCTTTCACACGTCTCCCCAACTCATCCCACATATGCTCGATGGGATTGAGGGAGGGGGACTATACGCCGGGAAGATCATCCTGTTGATGCCGGCCTGCACAATGAAGTTTTCGGCCCACCGGGCCCTATGTGGCCGAGCATTGTCGTCTTGGAAGACTGCCATGGGTCCTATCCTATCCGTTGCATGGTCGGAACAACGAAAGGCGCCAGGATTTCATCCCGATAGCGGATGCCTGTGAGGTTTCCATCAATATGGTAGAGTGGTGTCTTTGTGGTGGAGGCTGAAGGCACCCCATACCATAACAGATCCTCCCCCCAAAGGCCCTGGTCTGGCGAACAGCTGCATCAATGTAGCGTTCACCAACACGCCTCCAAACTCTAGTTCGGCCGTCATTGTGTTCAAGACTAAACCGCGACTCATCTGAAAAAGAGGACCTGGGACCACCACTGTTGTTGGTTCCATCTCACATGACGATGGCAGAAAGCTCGGCGAGCCAGCCTATGGGCTGCTAGCAGTCGTGGTCGAACAGCTGGGCGACGTGATCTGAGGCCGAAGTGGTGAAGACGGTTTCGTATTGACGGGCTGAGGATGGTGTTATTTGCCATACGAAGCTGCCTTTGGATGCTGGTGGAACGTGGTATCCCGCTGCAATAGGGCCTGCCTCTCGATGAAACGATCTTCTCTGGGGAGTAGTCTGCCTAGGCCGACCTGACCGTGGCCTCTCTTCAACGCTGTTGGTCGCCCTAAAACGCTGATTCAGTCTAACAATAACTGAATGATGCACACCAAGTCGTCGCGCCACTTCAGCCTTTGCAATGCCATCTTGTATCCACGCAGTCGCCCTGGTTTTGTCAAAGGTGCTAAGTTTTTTCTCGTGGTGGCATGGTGTGAAAAGGGCTGACAGTAACCAACCCCGCGCTTAAACAGCCAAAAGAAGGGGCATAAAACTCACTTGAGAGAGACTGCTCTTTGCACGGGCAAAAAAAAAAGAATTTTTTTCATTTTACACATCTTGTGTCGCCAGCAAGCTTGATGCAAAAACAGGCACAGTTAACGCAACTTTGCACTTTTTTATCCCGCGCGGTAATGAGGTCACCAAGACCCCCGTGCGCACTACCAGTTGACACAGGCTGGATTACACACTGCTGTGTGAGATTCCATCATTGGTTGCCGCATAAAAAAAAAAAACAATGTTTTTTGAAGGGATGAATCAACCCCCTGTGTGCAAAGGCCTGTGCTTAACTTTATGTGACTAGTATATAACACACAGAGAATTATTCATATTAGCATGGTAATAAAACATGTTTTGTCAAACTTTCCAGATTTTTTTTAAATTAATACAGAAAAAGAGGACAGGAGGAACAGGCAAGGTTTATTATTTATCATTTCATAGCAGCTGTATTTCACATTACACACCCATCTTATCCAACTCCATTCCTCTCCCCTACTATTTTCATCACCTTTAGTATCTAGAGAGTCAATCCAAAATTACAGTACTACTACAGCAGGGCGAAGAGATGCCGACTGAAGCATCCCATACAGTAGTGAACCGCCATCGTATATATGCTCGTGCCATTTACTTAAAAGCCAGAGCATCTCAAAGGAGCTGGAATGGCATTAGCTTTCAGAGGAGGGAGGGAGTGGTCATAGATCCCGTTCCTTGTCAGGATCCTTTTTTACCGTATGAGTGGTGTGTTGGGCAGGCCTTTACGGTGGGCAGTTTGATGTCAGTGGTTGAAGACACCTCTGATGTTCAGCCATGGTGCTGTTTCGCAGGGTGGCCTTGTGCCGGGGGACGCGTGTGTATTGAGAAGGACGATAATGGATTGAATGGTGGGAAAATGGTCAAGGACTTGTGTGTGAGAAAGTGGTAATGGTCGAAAGAATTATGTAACTGTGTGTGTGTGTGTGTGTGTGTGTGTGTGTGTGTGTGTGTGTGTGTGTGTGCGCCTATGTGTGTGTTTGTGTGCATGCGTACCTGCGCGCGCGCGCGTGTGTGTGTGTGTGTGTGTGTGTGTGTGTGTGTGTGTGTGTGTGTGTGTGTGTGTGTGTGCGAGTGTATGTGAGCTGACGTGAAAAGAAAAGTCTCCCTTTCCTTCTTTTTTCTCTCTCTCTCTCTCTCTCTCTCTCTCTCTCTCTCTCTCTCTCTCTCTCTCTCTCTCTCTTGCATTATCATGTATTTCTTGCTCTGTTGTTTGTTTTTGTTCTTCTTATTCGTATTTGCCTTTGATTTGCTATGAATTACTTTTTCCTTTTGCCCCAGGGCTGGAAGGAAAAAAAGCATGCATATTGCTTATCTCATTACCTTGGTTAAATAAAATTTCGTTTTATATCATTTCGTTTCCTCTCTCTCTCTCTCTCTCTCTCTCTCTCTCTCTCTCTCTCTCTCTCTCTCTCTCTCTCTCTCTCTCTCTCTCTCACACACACACACACACACACACACACACACACACACACACACACACACACACACACACACACACAGGCGTATTCCACCCGCACACACACTTGCACGAATACACACACACACACACACACACACACACACACACACACACACACACACACACACACACACACACACACACACATGCACCAACGCCAGTGCACGCGCACACACACACACACACACACACACACACACACACACACACATGCACCAACGCCAGTGCACGCACGCACACACACACGTACACACACGTACACACACACACACACACACACACACACACACACACACACACACACACACACACACACACACACCACCACCACCACCACCACTACATCACCACACTATCACAAACGCATGAATTCGTTTTCTCTTTCCACAGCTGTTTGGCATCATTCTCAGAATCAGTGCCATCCTCATCGAAATAGTTTTTTATGGAGTGCTCTTCTGCCCGTGCTCTTTCATGGACAATCCATATTTTTTTAATCACTCCTGGCGTTTCAGCCTTTCTCCGTGCGAAACATTCTGCATTGCATTCACTCCCTCCCTCCCTCCCACCTACGCGCGCGCGGTCTCTCACAAAACCAGTGGACTGGCAACTAAATTTCAGCCCCATTGATAGAGAAAAATTGATCTGATGAGTTCACATACGCTTTGACCTCCCAGAGAAGGGCGGTGGAGAACATGTTTCATCCATTGGGATGGGACGACGAAGGAAATGTGCAGGGGGGGGGGGGGGGGGGGAGGAGGAGGGAGCAAGATTTGAATTCAGAGAGCTTGTGGAGGACGACGAAGAAGAAAAGACCAAGGAAAAGGGACGGGGGGGGGGGGGGGGGGGGGGGGGGGGGGGGGGTGTTGGTTCAGAGAATTAGAAAGGGCAGAGAAGAAAAGATATGGAAAATCGTTTTGAATTTGACACAGAATGTGAAATAAAAAAAATTAAAAAAAAGCAGAAGTGCCGAAAAGAATGTGTCTAAAAACGAACGGCATAATCAATTTGCCTTTGTTCATCTCCCACGTGAGTCATGCATATAATAAATTACAGAAAAGGGAGATGACTGAGCAAGGGGTGTGGAGGAAATGGGAGGGAGGCACAAGCAGATTTTTTTTCTTCAAAGAACAAAATCTTGTTCATTCAAAATGAATGTCGGAAAGTAAACGAGTGCTAAAGACTTTCTTTCTCAATCTGCGAGGAAAAGGCATTAAAGGGGTAACAGAAAGAGAGCAAGGAGTGAGGGGGAGTAAGTAGCTCATTGGCAAAGCTTTTAGAAGAAGAGATGCCTTGGGCTCAAGGGATGTAACTACTGCCACTCACCTGTTCCATCGATAAGTATATTTTGAAAATAAGTAGGCCTGCTTGGTTTGTTAATTTTGCGCGATTTCGTTTTCATCAATTTCCATGACATGTATATTCACTAAGTTATAGTTTCTTGTATTTGGTAGGATGCGCTTCTATGTGGCTTATCTTTGTTTCTTTATAGGTATTTGTTGATAATCTGTATATCTGATCGAGGTAAATCGCATTAAACTTCCTAATCTTGATAAAATGTTGTAAATCAGGGTGACGCTTACCCACACTCAAACTTCATTCCTTCACCTCATTTCTCCATTCTGTCCACAGTTCCAGACGTAATCTACAGGAAACATGTCCCCAGTAAGAAGAGGGGAATTCAGGGAGGACTCACAGACGTGTGTCGTTGTCATGATACATTCTTTATATGTACGGTAACAGTCAGTGTATCTCTTAGAGCTAGAGTATGACCAGCTGCGTACGTGGAGCTATCATAGATCGTGTTCCTTATCATGATCATTTTACCATAGTAGCTGAGTGGTAGCTGAGTGCTGGACAGACCTTTGGGCTGGATAGGTTAATGTGATTGTTTAAGGCTATTCCTGACTGCAATCCTTAAAGCTCCATCACAGAGTGCCGGAGAGCTCTGCGTATAGTTAGAGACCAGGGGAACGAGAGATGGTGAAATACTGGGAAAACTATTGAGGACACATAAAATGTAGAAAAATGTATATGAAAAAACGTATTCAGCAAATATAGTGAAAAGCGCAAGTGTTTTTTGAAACGCTCGGTGAAATTAGGCAAAGCCATGCGGTTTCAAGAAAAATAGATAGATAGGTAAGTGTGTGTGTGTGTGTGTGTGTGTGTGTGTGTGTGTGTGTGTGTGTGTGTGTGTGTGTGTGTACGCATGCGCGGACGCGCCCGTTTTTGTGTGTGTGTGTGTGTGTGTGTGTGTGTGTGTGTGTGTGTGTGTGTGTGTGTGTGTGTGTGTGTGTGTGTGTGTGTGTGTGTGAAATGGCCTTAGCGCCTTTCATTCCCGAACACAGGACAGGAATACAGACATCAAAGGCTTTCCTAATGATAACATGTCTGTGAAAGATCAGCTTTTATTAAATGAGAATGGGGCCTGAAAGGGAACTCCTCTCCAATGAAATGTGGAGGGTTGAGGATCGGCAAGCGATTGCTGCTTCGGTCGATGTAGTGCTCATCAGGTATACTTCTGGAATCTGTTTATATGCTGATGAGAAACACTTTCACAGGCACAGAGAGGAAAACTCCCCCGGAGTCAGTTAAAACCTCCAGCCTATTGAAAGAAAGTCTTTTAAAAAGACGAGTTCTCAATGAAGGGAAAAAGAAGAAATTTTATTGAAATGATAGACTGAAAATTTGTTCACAGATTTTTATAGATCGGATTGTATATATAAAAAAATAATCCGCTGGGCAGACCCCTACAACGACTAAAATGTAATTTTCAAAAATCACTAGTTTACAACATTGAACACTGGTAACGCACGATTATATCCTAATGTCTTCCATCTCCATAGACAGCAGAAGTAAACATCAAAGGCCAAACTTGAGAGACTTCATTATCGTTTTTAATCATGCATGTCTTTCATCAGCGCTCCAGCCAACTGAACTTAGGTGCTGGCCCAGCCTTTAGGTTTTTTAACCCTTATGACGTTATCATGTAGGTGAAGTATTTCACCTGCAATGCAAATGATATCAAAACAATTGACTTGTCATCAAAACAGATTCATCAGAAGTCTTGGTAAAAAAAAAAAAAAAAAAAAGAAAACATAGCAATCGTTATTTTCTCAACCTCATAGTTTGTCACTCTACAATGGGTGGCAATCGAGTTTTGCTGGTGGCGGTGTGTTAGAACAGGGAACTTTGTCTGCTCTCCGCCCACCCTCTCAACCTCCTAACTCCATCTGACTGCTCCTCGTCCACTTTTTCCCCACCCCCCCCCCTTTGTTTTCTTTAAACAACCCTCCAAACCTCGGCATCGCTGGCTGCATTGCTTCATTTAGCTTTGGAAAAGTGCGGTACATTGCTTATTCAGCTTTGGAAAAGTACGATACATTGCTTCATTCAGCTTTGGAAAACGATGGTACATTGTTTATTCAGCTATGGAAAAGTACGGTACATTGCTTCATTCAGCTTTGGAAAAGTACGGTACATTGCTTCATGCAGCTTTGGAAAAGTACGGAACATTGCTTCATTCAGCTTTGGAAAAGTACGGAACATTGCTTCATTTCAGCTTTGGAAAAGTACGCTATTACTTCATTCAGCTTTGGAAAAGTACGGGTACATTACTTCATGCAGCTTTGGAAAAGTACGGAACATTACTTCATTCAGTTTGGAAAAGTACGGAACATTACTTCATTCAGCTTTGGAAAAGTACGGAACATTACTTCATGCAGCTTTTACGGAACATTACTTCATTCAGCTTTGGAAAAGTACGGAACATTGCTTCATGCAGCTTTGGAAAAGTACGGAACATTACTTCATGCAGCTTTGGAAAAGTACGGAACATTACTTCATGCAGCTTTGGAAAAGTACGGAACATTACTTCATGCAGCTTTGG
>JADBJO010003770.1:55000-62500 GCA_016801955.1 Conus betulinus
GGATGAACTGAACATTGATGGTAATAATAATTATTTCAATCGACAATTTTAAACGAGGAAGTTCTTTTAGCAATTAGAAAGATAACATTTAGAAAAGCTGCTGGACCGTATAGAATAATTCGAGAGTTATTAAAAAATTCAGGTGAATGTATTGCAGACCTCTGTGTCATATCTTTAATGTTTTGTTTCAGAAAGGTATATTCCCTGGCACTTGGACAGAAAGCATGTGTTTCCTCTGTACAAAAAGGTGATGTCAACAACCCTAACAATTATAGGGGTATTTCGCTATGCAATATTAGTAGTAAGATCTATAGTACAGTTATCAACCATCGTTTACACTAGTGGGTTGAAGAAAATAACATTACTGGGAATATCAAGCAGGGTTCAAAAGGGACTGTTCAATTATTGATCACATGTTTACTTTGTTAGCTCAAGACAGTTCTCTTTCGACAGAGATTACATGTTGCATTCACTGATTTTGAGAAAGCTTTTGATACTATAAACAGGAAAATTCTTTGGTCAATTCTAGTAAAAAAAAAAATGTATAAATGATAATCTTTACCATTGCATTATAAGTATGTATAATAATGATAAAGTTCAGGTACAGTGTAAAATATAAACTAAGGCGACGTGTGCAGTCCGGTTTTTTTTATATACGTATAAATGAACTTGCGAAGAAATGGTAAGCATGGCGCAATGTTTACAATTGACGATTTTTAGCTTTTTATCTTACTACTGGTAGATGATGTTGTACTGTTATCAGAGACAGTGACTGGTTTGCAAACTCAATCAAACAGTCTGCAACGCGCAGCTTTTTCTCTTGATTTGAAAGTAAAGTTAAGTAATAGCAATCTAATAGTTAACAAAAGGTGGTTATTTAGCAGCAAGAGACTACTGGTTGTATAATCATATATGGTGCCTATCGTAATACTTATGCATACTTAGGAGTACTGATTTCAACAAAACTAAACTTCACATTGATATGGAATGTCCTGGTAAGTAAAAACAAAGAAAGCTCTGCTCTGCATTATGAGAAAACTTCATGTTTTGAAGACTTCTAATTTAGATTTACTGTTGAAATTATTTCATTCCCAGGTTCAGCCCATTGTTCAGTACGGTACAGAACTTTGGGGACTTGGCGTCGCAGCCTGCCATTGTAAAAAACAGGTACACGGGGGGAACACTGTTAACCAGCCAGGACGGATTAATTTATTAATTACAATTAAACCAGGTCTACTTCATGGCGATTCGTTAACAGTGATTAACGACAACTGCACCCTACGCATCGATTGAATCTTTTCGTTATCAGCAATGACAGGATTGTACTGAAAATAACCATTTTCTTCGTACCAGTACCGCGATCGATGGGCCGCAAGAGAAGACAGGGAATTCCAGCTCACTGTCGGACTCTAACAGCCCCGATCCCAATACTAGTTTGGGTAAAGTGACACCCAAAAAAGTGCAAAGAAGAAACAAAAGACAGCAAGTTTAGGAACAGTGAAAGAAAACTTGTCGCGATTCGCTTTCGAGCCGAGAGACAGTAACAACATGCTGGCGGAGGAGATCGACAGTGTGTCAGTTGATCAAGTTTTCTCTCCCGAGAAAGTACTGCCCTCTTCGCCCGTCGATGGTGTGACCAACGAGGATCTCATGTTGAAGTTATGCGCAAATGGGAAAGAAATCTCCAAGCTTGCACAGACGATCGATGAACTTAGATCTGCGGTGTTTCAGTTGCAGACAGAAAATGACCGACTGAAGAGAGAAGTGAGAGACTTGAAAGAGCGTGAGGAGGGGCTAAACAGTACGTTGAAAGAAGTGAAATACACAGCTGAGCTGGCCGATAATCGATCGGAAGAACTTTCTGCCTACATTCGTAGGAACAACATCAGAATACTGGGCATCGACGAAGCAGTGGACGGCAGCAATTCAGAATCAACCGAAGAGTGCGAAAACAAAGTGCTTACCTTGATTCGAGACAAACTGAAGCTTAAGGTGGAACACACGGATATCGAGGCCTGTCACCGCCTTGGTCCTGCGAAGCAGACAACGGCCGGAAGATCAAACAGTACCAGCGGTAAGAAGTCTACACCCAGAGGGATCATCTGCCGGTTCGTGTCCCGAAGAGTACGAGATGCCGTCCTCTACGCCCGCAGGAATCTACGCGGCTCTAGGGTTGTATTAGTGGAGGATCTGACTCCCAGAGCGTACACTCTTTTCAGTAAAGTGAAAAGTGACACCTCTGTTTGCAGCCAGGCGTGGACTAAAAATGGGAAGGTGATGGTCAAGACACTTGCAGGTAAAGTAATAAACATTACTCGATCGCAGATCTTGACGGACATAGACGTGATATTGGCCCCCGAGCTCGTAAGGACTGATTTATTTGCACCACTTTACGTGTCGTCTGCTACACGAGTTGAATCACTCCGAAAGAGGGAGGAAAGGGAGGGGTAAAAAAAGAGAGGAGGAAGAAGTGGGAATTGTTGTGGAAATGAACTGAAATATATACCTTTTTTCTTTTTTTTTTTTCTCTTTTTTCATACACTTAAGCGAAAGTGTTATGATCACAAGATGTATTATGTGATAACTGCGATGGCCTCTGCTTGGAATTTATTCAAAAATGAGTTAGAGCTTCTTCCTGGACGTAATTTACTTATCCTCGTTGCCTTCATCGTGTTATTGTGCTGGAAAAAATTACTAGTGCGATCGTGGCTTAATCAGCAGGAGTGAACTTCTTCTTTTTTTTTTTTTTTTTTTTTTTTCGAGGTTGTAAGCGGCACTGGGCCGACAGGCGTGCACTTCAAATGCCCAGTCAGTGTGATTGCAACGGCGGTCACATCCTATTACTGTTAAATACTTATGTTTGTTCTTATGGGAGTACTGGATACTTGACTACGCTCGTCATTGTTCTTGATGTGGTGACGAATTGGGTTGCAGAGGTCGACCCAGGAATTATATGGTAGTGGGATTTCTTGTGGTGGGTAGGTTGTGTGTTTTGTCTGTCCATGTTCGTCTTCGTGCGCAATGTTTGATGTGGGTTCTCCTCTCCCAAATATTTGTGCTGCGTGTGGCGTTTCTCACAGTGTTACTTTTTTCTCTCATCTGTCATTCAAGCGTTGTTACTGCATTGTTCCGGCTCTTCTGTCAATCTGACATTATGGGGAAAAGGCTCATTCAGTCTAGGCTTCCATTCATGTGTAGTAGGCTATTGGCTGTAGAAACAACTGCTGGCTTATGCTTTGGCAGGCGATGGTTTCAGGTGCATGTAATACTTATATGGATTATGAAACCAGACAGCAGAAAAGATCATTTACCCCATACTTACAGGTTTTGAGTATGTGCGTGTGTTATGATTGCAGTATGTTGAAAATGCAGGAGTGGTTACATCTTTCCACTAAGATTTTTAGAACATTATCATACAACTCTGACTTGGATTGGATGAACCAGATTATGTTGATCTTATGAGATTGAATGTATATGTAATTTTTAAAAAAAAATGGAGGAAAAAAATGGATTCTTTACAAATCATGAGTTTCAATGCAAATGGACTAAATGACTTTCATAAGAGGAAAGATGTGTTTGATTACCTAAGAAAACAAAAGGCACATATTATATTCTTACAAGAAACCCACATTAAGACAGAGTCTGAAAATTTCATAAGATCATTATGGGGATTTGACTGCATCCTGAATGGAAGTGACTCAAATAGAAATGGGGTGGGTGTTTTTTTTACCAATAAATTTGAATATAAATTACATAATGTGGTTCGGGATACACAAGGTTGTTATATATCATTCTTGATATTGAATTATTAGGCAAAAGAATGACATTGGTAAATATCTATGGACCAAGTGAAAATGACACCCCTCAGTTTTTTTGAAAACATTATGATAGAAATTGATAAGGTAGGAAATGAGCATGTCATTGTTGGGGGGGACTGGAATGTTGCACTGAATCCTGAGCAAGATACCTTTAGATACAGGCAGGTGGGCCGTCGAAGATCACGTCAGATGTTGCATGATATAATGGATACATATAATATGGTGGATGTATGGAGGGAGCTGCACCCAGATAAGAAACAGTATACATGGAGAAGGTTCAATTCTTCTCAGCGGGGTAGACTTGACTATTTTTTAATCTCAAACCACCTAATGCTTGATATAAAAAATGCTGGAATTAAAACAGGCTATCGTTCAGACCACACTCTATAGTTACCCTGGATTTCAAAACAGAAATAAAAAAGAAACACAGAGGCTATTGGAAATTCAATAATTCATTACTGAAAGATAAAGAGTACGTGGGCTACTATAAAAAACACTCTGTTAGAAGTTAAAAAACAGTATAGTTTAATGGTATATAATAAAGACAATATTGAAAGTATTCCAAATGAGGACTTACAGTTAAGTATTAGCGATCAGTTATTTTTTGAAATGTTACTGCTAGAAATAAGAGGTAAATCGATATCCTATGCTGTGTATAAAAGAAAAAAAAGAAAAAAGCATAGAGGAGGCACTAACAAAGGAAATATCTGAAATGGAATCAGAGATGGCAGAGAATGGATGTGAAACTATTGTAAATGAGCTTGAAAGGAAGAAAAAATGTTGGAAACCCTCCGAAAAAAGAAGTGGATGGTATGATTGTAAGGTCTAAAGCAAAATGGATACAAGAAGGTGAAAAAAACTCAAAATACTTTTGTGGATTGGAAAAAAGGCACTTTGTTGATAATGTATGTATAATTTAGAAGACGATAGAGGAGAAATAATTACAGAACACAGTGCAATTAAGAATGAGGTTAAATTATTTTATGAAAATTTATACAAATCCAAAGAAAATGAACTTCTTAATGTTGACCTAACAACAGTGATAGATGGGCCTAAGTTAACAGCAGAAGCAAGTTTGTCAATTGAGGGTGCCATTTCAGTTGGAGAGGCCCTCATAGCTCTTAAGAAAATGGACAATGACAAAAGCCCCGGCTCAGACGTTTTAGCATAGAATTCTTTAAATTCTTTTTGGTCTGACCTTGGCACCTTCTTGGTACGTTCTATCAATGATGGCTTCAGGAATGGTCAAATGTCAGTTACGCAGAGAAGAGGTATAATAACCTGTATCCCAAAAGAGGGTAAGCAAAAAAAATATGTTAAAAATTGGCGGCCAATTACTCTTCTCAACACTTCGTACAAAATGCTTCAGCTTGCATTGCACAAAGGTTTAAGTCAGTCCTGCCAGATATCATTCATGAAAGTCAGAAGGGATTTTTGCCAGGACGGTATATTGGTGAAAATATACGTCTTATGTACGATATTCTTCATTACACAGAATCTCATGATATTCCAGGTTTGTTGCTCATCATAGACTTTGAAAAAGCCTTTGACAGTATAGCATGGTCTTTCTTACACAAAGCGTTAGATTTTTTTGGCTTTGGACAGAAATGAAGAAATGGATACAAACATTCTATAATAGTACTTCAGCATGTGTGACAGTTAATGGGGATTATACAAGTTTGGTCAATGTTGAAAGAGGAGTTCGTCAGGGAGATCCGTGTTCACCATATTTATACTTGATCTGTGCTGAAATAATGTCATTGTTAATTAGAACAAATGAAGTCATTAGGGTATTAGTTGACAGCAGCAGTGGATATCATTTTATCACAGTTTGCTGATGACACACAAATTTTTTCTGGATGGAACCGAAAAATCATTTAACCAATGTATCCACATTTTGAACTATTTCACACAAATATCAGGTTTAAAAATAAATTTAGACAAAACTCAGGCGGTTTGGATAGGGAGCCGAAAGAACTCCAGACTGAAATACATGCCTCACATGCAACTTGAGTGGAATCCACCAGTGTTTAAAGTTCTTGGAATTATCTTCTCAGTGAATATCAATGACATAGTCCCTCTCAACTATAACAAAAAGCTGGAAGAGATTCAGCGTTTGCTATCATCATGGTCTAGGAGGCAACTGTCGCCTCTTGGTAAAATTACTGTAATAAAAAACCTTAGCAATCTCTAAAATTGTACATCTCTTGACAAATCTACCTGACCCAACTGATCATTTTCTTAGTGAACTGAACAACTGTTTTTATAGATTTCTATGGGGTGGAAAAGGCAGCAAGCTCAGTAAGTCATATGTTTGTTCTGAGTATGAAAAAGGTGGTATTAGGATGCTGAATATTTATAATTTTTTATCTGCATTGAAAATTAGTTGGCTCAGAAGGATCTTCCTCAAGAAACTTTGGTGCAGAAGGTCATGATGTGTACATGCTTGGATATGCAAAATCTGTCCTCCCTCGGAGGTGAATATGCTAACATAATCATGAGCAGATGTACTAATCATTTCTGGGTCGATGTTATAAAGCACTACAGAAAACTCCACTGCAAATGCAAGCCACAGAGTTCCCAGGAATTTCTGGCAGAACATATTCACTATAATCTCAATATCATTCGAGACAAAAAACCATACACCAAAATGAGTGGATAGACAATGACATTCTAGTAATTGGTGATTTGGTTGACTGTAATGGAAAGTTCTTAAGCTTTGACAATTTCAAAAGTAAATTTCCCCAGATAACAACAAACTTTCTGCTTTATGCAGGTGTTATCAGAGCTATAATGCAGTATCAAGAGAAAACAGGACTTCTGATTAATAAAAATGAAAAGAATGACTTATCGAACGTTTGGTCCCTCATAAAAAATGGGAATTCAAAGATGATATATAAAACACTTACTCAGAATGATTCCTCTCCTCCATGTGTGGAGAAATGGCAACAGAATTACATGGATATACAGTTATCTTGGGAAAAAAATTTTTCTGAAACCATTTAAATGTACCCCAGATAATCAACTAAGGTGGTTTCAACTGAGACTTTTGTATAGGTTACTTCCTACACAAAGATATTTATATCTGCGCAGAATATCAGAGTCACCTTTATGTACCTTTTGTGGTATTGAAGAAGAAACAATTGTTCATCTCTTTTGGAGCTGTACATTGGTGAAGAACTTCTGGGCCAGTTTGAGATCTTGGTTGAGTGAACATTGTCCCCACTGTGAAAATTTAACCTTTTGTGAAGTTTTTGTTCTCCTTGGCTGGAATAATCAGTATAAAGTTGATGAAGCTGTAGACTTAATTATATTATTAGCCAAATTCCATATCTACAAGTGTAAAATGCAAAGAAACTTGCCAAATATTAATGCATTCAAAAGAACTCTGAAGCACAGGTATGATGTAATATAAATACTGTCATTCAGTGAGTGCATCTTTTTGAAAATTTAATAAAAAATGGATGATTTATAGCCTCTCATAGACAGTGTTACTTAGGAAAAGCTGAGTCAGCAAATCGAATAGGTATTTAAAACTGGGTCATTAATATGTTAGTTGAAAACTGAAATGAGTATTACTATTAGACTAAGAGGATACACCAAGATATTGACGTTGGTCTACAAGGCTTTTAACTGACAACTGGTGTTTTCGTGTTCAACCAAAAGTCAGATGCCTGAATTG
>JADBJO010003770.1:70000-72500 GCA_016801955.1 Conus betulinus
AGGCCTTTCGTCAGCTCCCCCAGGAGCAGCCGGTCTGCCTGGCGTCTGCCTCCAGGTCCCCTTCTCCAGGAGTTCTAGGGCCGGCCTCTCTTTCTCTTCCCCTGAGGGTTCCAGGTCAGGGCCTGGCGAGTGATGTTGGTCGGGTGGTTTCCTCAGGGTGTGTCCAATCCATCGCCATCTTCTTCTTCTGATCTCTTCTTCTGCTGGCACTTGGTTGGTTCTTTCCCAGAGATCTGTGTTGCTGATGGTAACTGGCCAGTGGATCTTCAGTATTCCGCGTAGGCAGGAATTTATGAACGTTTGCACTTTCTTGATAGTGGTCTTTGTTGTTCGCCACGTCTCTGCCCCATACAACAGTACTGATTTGACGTTGGAGTTTGAACAGGCGGATTTTGGTGCAAGATGAAATGAGGTGAGATCGCCAGATGTTCTTCAGGGCTTTGTAAGATGCTCTTGCCTTTCTGATGCGGGTCTTCACGTCTGCATCTGTTCCTCCCTGCTGGTTGATCACGCTCCCAAGGTACGTGAAGGACTTGACCTCCTCCAAGTTGTTGTCCCCCAACTTCACTGCCTCTGTGCTGGAGGCGTTGATCTTCAGTATCTTGGTCTTGTCAGGATGGATGTGAAGGCCGACTTGGGAGGAGTGGGAGGCCAGGCTTGTGGTCTTGTTTTGCATCTGTTGCCGATTGTGGGAGAGCAGAGCGAGGTCGTCGGCGAAGTCTAAATCGTCTAATTGAGTCCAGAGGGTCCACTGGATGCCGTCCTTCTGTCCATCCGTCGTCCGCCTCATCACCCAGTCGATGGCGAGGAGGAACAGTAACGGCGACAGAAGGCATCCCTGGCGTACGCCGGTCCTTAGTCGCGTACGCCGGTCCTTACGTCGAAGCGACGTGTTAACTGGCCTCCATGAACGACTTGACAGCCATCCCCTCGTACGACTCCTTGATGATTCGTGTCAGTTTGGCTGGGATCCCGTAGTGTCGGAGGAGCTGCCACAGGGTGTCACGTGGAGACTGTCAAAAGCCTTGCGGAAGTCCACGAAGTTGATGTACAGCGAGAAATTCCACTCCAGGGACTGCTCGACAATGATACGTAGCGTGGCGATCTGGTCGATACAGGATATGTCCTGCCTGAAGCCCGCCTGGTGGTCCCGGAGCCTGACGTCCACTGCGTCCCTCATCCTCTCCAACATGATCCTTTTGAACACTTTCCCTGGCACTGATAGTAGTGTGATGCCTCTATAGTTCTCATAGCTGCTGAGGTCTCCCTTCTTTGGTAGCTTGATGATGTGTCCATCTTTCAGTCTGTTGGTATTTCTTCTTGTTCCCAGATCTTCTCAAAGAGCGGTAGTAGCATGTCGGCTGTTGTCTCTACGTCCGTCTTGAGGGCTTCTGCAGGAATTCCATCTAGGCCGGCTGCCTTGCCGTTCTTCATCTTCTTGATGGCGCGGATGATCTCGTCTCTTGTTGGTGGATCGCAGTTTATTTCAATGTTGGAGTCTGCTTCAGCGATGTTTGGAGGGTTGTCGGGTGCTGGTCTGTTGAGAAGTTCCTCAAAGTGTTCCGCCCATCTCTCAAGCTGTTGTTCCGAGTCTGTGATGGTTTGTCCCTGCTTGTCTTTGACCAGTCGTTCTGGTCTGCAGTACTTGCCTGCAAGCTTCTTGGTTATCATATACAGTTCTTTCATATTACCGTGATAAGCTGCTTCTTCTGTTTCTTCCGCCAGGCTGTCTATATGGTCTCTTTTGTCCTTCTTCAAAAACATTATGCAAACAGTATAAAGTGAAGGGGACAATCTTTGAACCTACATTGCTTGAGGATTCAAGGATGTAAGGATATTGATTTATAAACAAAGCTTGCTCTTATGTCTTAGACTGAAGAAACAGGGGGAGATAAGCATTCATATCTGCAGTGGTAGATAATTCTGCACAATTAACAGTAAGTACTTGAGTGGGTGAATGGGGAATAATAAATGCTTCTCAAAATGCGCCTTCCGCAGGATTATAGTTTCCTCCAAGAAACAGACAATCTCCAAAGGGGAGGAAACTCACTAACTTTTACAACTCCTGGTCAGATACCGGTATTTCGAAACCTGATTGTTTCTCCTCAATGACCTCGACAAGTGCTAACTTGACTCCTCTGCCTTTTAGGTTTTAAGTAGAATGCTATCCCAGAAAAAGGCTGGTATGCAATACCATAGTATGTTTGTTGAGTTTTTCGAAAAACCAACCAAAGGTGCAACCTAAGAAGCAAAAGAAAATCATGAAACAGCAAAACGAGCTACATTTTCTTGTGAAAAGTAGAAACTATATAAAAAAAAAAGATAGCCTTTTAAGACACAAGTGCTAAGACCCAGTTCTTGGAATGAATCCACAAGGGACTGAATTACAATAAACTAATAATTTCCAAGGAAACGTAACTGAACACTATTCCAGCCATTTACAGAACAGCTGGTGTTCCAATGACTGCAAAAAATATTGAATTATTTCATTAATTAATCA
>JADBJO010003770.1:82500-85000 GCA_016801955.1 Conus betulinus
TTACTTTACTTTACTTTACTTTACTTTACTTTACTTTACTTTAGTAGTACAGTTGCAAAGTGAAACGACTGCAGGCGGAAATCTAAACAAATCTTAAATAAATGTCAGCGAACCGCCCAGAAAAACGTGGACAAACGAGTCACAAGACAACACACAACGCGTTTCGACCTCTTGGGTCTTCCTCAGGTGAAATAAAGACGGACAAAATAACGAAAATCCACTTAGCTTTGATCGCTTCAGATTGCTTCTGAGTTCAGCGCAAGGAAGGCGCTGAACTCAGAAGCAATCTGAAGCGATCAAAGCTAAGTGCATTTTCGTTATTTTTTGTCCGTCTTTATTTCACCTGAGGAAGCCCTAAGAGGTCGAAACGCGTTGTGTGTTGTCTTGTGACTCAATTGTCCACGTTTTTCTGGGCGGTTCGCTGACATTTATTTAAGATTTGTTTAGTAGTACAGCTGTAGTCAGGATAGTCGCCTATCAGCCGGTCGCGGCAGTCAGTGCTTGTCCCTTCTTCTTCATTGTTTGCACACTCAGCTACTAACAGATTGGCGCGCGCGGGTTTGGGCGCTTGAAACCAGTCCGAGTCCACGATAAACTTATAATCTGCCCAAACTTTGTCGATCCTGCTCTTGAAAACGTTGAGAGAGGGCGCAGACACCACTCGTTCAGGCAGAGAGTTCCAGGCGTTCACCACACGGACACTGAAAAGATTCTGGCGGACTGCCATTCTGACTGAGGGTTTTTTTTTCAATTTGAGACTGTGGCCTCGGGTGTGTGAGTGGAGGTCGTGCGGCGGAAGAATGTCCCCTGTTACAGTATAGATCCTGCTCAGGTACTTGTAACATTCGATCATGTCGCCTCTAGCCCTCCCAAAAATACAGTGAAGGCAGATCCAGTCTCCTGAGACGTTCACAGTAGTCCAAGTGTTGAAGCTCTTGGATGAGTCTGGTTGCCCTACGCTGAACTCTTTCTAGCTGCTCCTCATCACCTTTGGATGAGGGTGCCAGACTACATTCCCGTACTCTAGGTGAGGACGAATGATGGATTTTGTACAGGGTGGGGAGTGATACAATATCGATTGCTGTAAACCCTCTCTGGATAAGTGCCAGGAGTTTGTTCGCTTTCTCGACCTGAATGCTTGACATGCTTGCTAAACCTCAGATCGCTATCAATGTTTACACCTAGGTGTTTTTTCTAGCGACACAGTCTCTAGAGTGATGCGTTCGCCTTCTGATGTCATCTTGTACTCACAAGGGTCTCTGTTTTTCCCAATGTGCATGACCTTACACTTTTCCGCATTGAACCTCAGTTGCCACTCGTCAGACCAGAGCTGAAGCCTGTCTAAATCCTCCTGGAGGGTATCTGAGTGGTCGGGTACTTTGGCGAAAATTTTTGTATCACCCTGCATTGCTTTCACAGTGACTCCTGTTTTGCTTTACCCTTTGACATTCATATCAGAGTTGAGTTAAGGCCAAAGTCGTCGGTATTGGTGAGTTTACGGGAACTGTAGTTAAATGGACGTAGTGGTACCCTATGTAGAGGACCCTCGCTCATATTGGGCTCGTGACAGAGTTACAGACATCAGTAGAAGCCTGACAGGTGATGTCCTAAAATGCTGGATTAGACCAGGCACCATCGAACACGACCAAAATGGTACAGCAGTGCCATGTCACCCTGATGGCCTAACTCGTGGTCACCTGGAATGGACTGCTGCCTGTAGATTGCGCTGCTAGTACTGAGAATGAATGAATCAATGATTTTTATTCATATAGTCCTCAGCCCCTCTTGAAGGGGTAAACGTACAGATAATACCGCCTCATCATGCAATACGAAAGGCTACGACCATGGCAGGCACATTATGCAAAAATATGAAGTAGCCATTTCTCTATATCTAAAAGCCTTATGCAAAAACAACGATAAATTTCGTACAACGTCAGGTTTAGTCGATGCCATGAGTAGACGTAGTTTAAATAAACAAGGTTGTCGATAATATTTTACGCTCCAAACTTTTTTCTCTAATTTCTTTCAACCTTTGACAACAAACAACAAAGTGTATCTCATCTCTCTTTAGACATCTGGCATAATGGACACAACAGATCGCAATCATCACAAGATTTATAGCTAAAATGATGTGCATTCCAGTCAGATTTACCCAGTCTAACCCTAGTCATTATACGCTTCAGTTTTTCGGTCCATATTTGCTTTCAAATATTGCTTCAAATCATGGGTATTACAAAACGTTCTATACAAATGAAATCTTCTAGTGAAAGAGAGTACTGGGAGCGAAAGGGTGAGGCTGAAAATGAGCGAGCAAGACTGAGTGGCGGATGAGGAGAGCCAGCAAGAAAGGTGGGAGGAGGAGATAGCAACGCTTCGCAAGTGAACAAACACATTAGTTTGCCTCTTGATGAGAGCATACGATGTTCATCATAAACCAGCAGCTCAGTAGATCAGATACACAGGGACGTCCTGTTCAACTTATGCGCTGTTCTTTGAGGAA
>JADBJO010003770.1:90000-117500 GCA_016801955.1 Conus betulinus
AATCATTACTATAATGATGGAAGAATTGTTAACCTGCACTTGTTTTCCCCCACTACTTAATTTGTCAGCATTTTATATATATATATATATATATATATATATATATATATATATATATATATATATATATATATATATCCAAAATCAAAAGCACAAGAACAACACCTGTCGTGGTTATATTTAAAATTTTCGGCTTTATTTGCCTCCTTCAGCAAATTACATCCTCCTCTCGAGTGTCAACAGATAAGGTAATCATATATATATATATATATATATATATATATATATATATATATATAATTACCTTATACATATATATGTTTATATATATATATATATATATATATATATACAAATATATATACACTCTCTCTCTCACCCTCTCTCTCTCTCTCTCTCTCTCTCTCTCTGTCTCTAATATGCACGCAAACGCAAACACGCACGCGCGCGCGCGCGCGCGCTCAAACACACACACACACACACACACACACACACACACACACACACACACACACACACACACACAATCTGCAGTCTTCATTTCTTTTGATTTATGTCCTCAAATACTCCAAAAGTATCAGTAGTCGCTTGGTGTTTTATGGCTATTTTCCTTTTGATTTGTATTAATTATCACGCTATCAGTTGTTGTTTTTTTCTTCTTCTTCTTCTTCTCTTCTTTCTTCTTGGAAACAAGTTATGATTCTTGTTGTTTAACGTTTCTTCTTCACACTGTGCACCGTTCCCCTCAGGCAAGAGTAGTCTCCCGTGTTGCCGTGAAATACACACCACCACCAACTCTGCCAGTATTTCAGTGTCAGCTTCCACTCTTGCTATGGGCAATGACCTTTCTCAGTTAAAATGATGTGTTTGGATCTCTCTCTCTCTCTCTCTCTCTCTCTCTCTCTCTCTCTCTCTCTCTCTCTCTCTCTCTCTCTCATATGGACGTATCACACACACACACACACACATACACACACCCCTCCCGCCGTTTCTACCCAGGCCAAAAGAACACATAAACGGAAACAAAAACGTGAAAAATTCGCATGTTCGCATACGCAACCTAAAACCACACAACAACAGCCGTGACGTAGTTGACTTACGCAACCTAAAACCACACAACAACAGCCGTGACGTAGTTGACTTACCCCCTGGGGGTGTTTTGTTATGCCCCCAGATGCCCAGATATGAACAGGGAAAATGATGTCACCAAGCCTTCCGCTGACGTCACTGGGGGATCGTCACTTCCCGTCAAACAGCCAAAAGCTTTTTGAAGAGTGTGTCAGCAAACAGGGCAATCCGATGTATCGAACACTTAGCCACCGACACTGATTTCGGCTTCTTTCACATTAACACAGCTATGTTTCCTGGTTTCAGAGTAAGAACAATGAGGTCATTGAGAAGCCGTTGCACACACTCCACCAACAGTCTTCTGAATGTAAATCGCATCTAGAGTCCAAACCGACGAACTGGGTTCTGCACGACAAGCATTCTGTGGACGTCTGGTGTCACCGTTTTTGTTGTTGTTGTTGTTGTTGTTGTTGTTGTTGTTGTTTTTTTTTTTTTTTTGGGGGGGGGGGGGGGGTTGGTTTTGGTTTGGTTTGTTTTCCTTTTTTATTGTGAAGAAGAGATCTGTAAACTCTCGTTTCTCCCTCTGATTTTTATAAAGAACCTTCTCTCAAAATTTGCCACTCAGTCCTTTAAGAGAAAACGACCAAGTCGCTTATAGAGCATCCTAGGAACTAACTGGACACATGATACATTTGTTTACAATGTCTGCAAAGTTTGTCTGCTGGGTTCGTTTGAGTGTGATGATGTCGAAAAGGTTTGAAACGGACCCACGTGTTAATGCGATAGATCTCCGTCCAAGTGGCCGTTTCTGGGTAAACGACACGAGGAAAGGTGGTTAGCGAGATGTGGATGAAGGCGTGTGGATGGTGGTGTTGAAATGAATCACTTGGTGATTCAAGCTTCTGGTGGTGGTGCGTTAAGTTCGTTTTCTCTTTGAAGACCGTGTCTAGTTCGTAGAAATAGCACAATCACACAGAAGTGAAGCCGACAATGTCACACTAAAAGTGACCTGATATGTCTGCCCTTTTTTCAGAAAAAGCGACATGACTCCATTGCTGATGGTTAAAGATGTTGGCCGCTTTCTTGGAAAGAATTCAATCCTCTCTGTAACTCATCACAGCGTTTCTTCAGTGGCTTGTGCCGAGCAAGTCTCAGGTTTTTTTCTGCAATTTAGGGATTCAATAAAATTCACTCAAACCGTTGGTGGCTTTACAGAGTGACTCGGTTCAATTGGACCAGTGTTTGAAGTCCTTATCGAGTGTTTGCAAAGTGATCGCCAATGTAAAGTACTGATTCCTTTGATCATCCGCGTTAAGGGAGGCAGATTTTTTTTTTCTTTTTTCATGTGTGTGTGTGTGTGTGTGTCTAAAACCCCATCATTATATAAACCCAGAAGACCGAGAACCAATAGTTGTTGATCAAACGGAACGTGAGTAAAACGCCACCAACCCACAGGGGTATGAGACAGCATGTCAAACCGTCTTGAGTGCAGATCCTACACTGGGGGTCAGTTCAGTAGTATCAGATACTACAAAAAATTGCCCAGTTTAAATTTCAAGAATGTCAGATACAGAGTGACAACTTTATATTTGTACGAGTAAATGATCCAATAAAAAGCTAAATAAAGGTAGAGTTCTTGCAATCGTTAGGGAAAAAAAGTCAACACGAAAACCACAGATATAATCAGCGTTTCTACCTAAAAAGGAGATAATCACATACTTCGACTTTTTTTTTGCTATTTGCACTCGCGAAAAAAAAGAGTGGGGAACGGACACTCTGAACTCTCACTAAAACTGGTATCAATGACTCAATGATGAGCACACGAAGAAGCAGGTTGAAGAGAGACGGATGAAAAGATCTCTAATACAGACTTCAGAGACACCCAACAGTCAGCCCATCACATAAGTTCCAGACATGGCCGGTGAGTGATTCCACAGCCGAGTGGAGAAGAAGAAGAAGAAGAAGAAGAAGAAGAGAACGAAAGCTGGCAGCCAGTGTTCCGCCTGGCGGGTGTGGCGGCGGCAGAGGAAGGAACGGCAGGCTGGCCTGCTGGCTACCTTGAGCCAGGCTGTTGAGATAACACCGACTGTGGGCCCCGCCGTGTGATGGGGGTGCTCTTATATGTGGCGGCTCTCCCTTCTCCGGCGTCATCAGGCACAGACCCCGTGATTGGCTGTAAGAAGAACAGCCATTGCTTCCTAAGAGACGGGTCGACCGACACTGGGAGAGGAAATACAAATGTGAAGAGAGAGAGAGAGAGAGAGAGAGAGAGAGAGAGAGAGAGAGAAGAAAGAAAGAAAACAAGGGATCAGAGAAGCAAACGAGGACGGACGGACGGGAATAAGAAAAGACGTCAAGAATAAAGATTGAAAATAAAAAGTATGAGAGAAAAAAAAAAAAACGAAGGATGATAAACAGAGAGGAGAAAATAAAAAGAACTAGAAAGCAAATTAGAAATACAAGAAGATTTGCACAAAAGAATGTGATGGGTCGTGAAGTGTAAGGAAGGGCGCGCACACACACACACACACAACACACACACACACACACACACACACACACACACACACACACACACACACACACACACACACACACACACACACACACACACACACACACACACACACACACACACACACACACACACACACACACACACACACACACACACACACACACACACACACACACACACACACACACACACACACACACAGGGGGACGGATGGATGGATGGATAGTAAGATGGATAGATAGATAGATATATGATCTAATTATTATTATAATATAATAATGATTACAACTATCATCATTTGTTGTTTTGTTAATTATTATAAGTAGTAGTAGTAGTAGTAGTAGTAGTAGTAGTAGTAGTAGTAGTAGTAGTAGTGGTAGTAGTAGTGGTAGTAATAGTAGTAGCAGCAGTAGTAGTAATAGTAGTAGCAGTAGTAGTATTTATTATTATCATTAGCATTACTGTTATCATTATTGTTATTATAATTGATACCATTATTGTTCTTATTATTATCATTATTATTGTTGTTGCTGCTGCTGCTGTTGTTATTGATAAAAAGGATAAGGGGTAGGGGAATTTGTTTTCTGACAAAAGAAAAAAATAGATTAAGAAAGATATAGAAATAAAGAAGAAAGAAAAGAAGATGAAGAAGAAAAAGAAAAGAAAAGAAAAAAAGGAAAAGGCTAACACACGCGCGCACACACACACACACACACACACACGTGTGTGTGTGTGTGTGTGTGTGTGTGTGTGTGTGTGTGTGTGTGTGTGTGTGTGTGTGTGTGTGTGTGTGTGTGTGTGTGTCTGTGTGTCTGTGTGTGTGTGTGTGTGTGTGTGTGTGTGTGTGTGTGTGTGTGTGTGTGTGTGTGTGTGTCTGTGTGTGTGTGCAGTGTTGTTTTCTGTGTTCGTTGGTGGGTTTTTTTTTTTTTTTTTTCTCTCTCTCTCTTTCTTTGGAAGCGGGTCGTTTTGTTTGTTTATTTTTTGTTTTTTTTTTTTTTTTTTGATAGTGGTGGTGTTTTTGTTTTCTTTTTTTTTTTTTTTAATTCAATTGGGTTCCTTGCCCTTTATCCAATACATAAAGTGCGAGACACAGGGCTGAGTGCTTTCCATCAATGTCAAGAGATCAGACAGAGGTCCCTCCAGAAACGTAAAGCTGATTGGACACTGTGCTGGAAGTGAGCGTGTGGACTTCCAGTGGCGGAATCAGGATAAATGTACCCAGTCCAAAAGGACAGGCCCCAGGACTGAGCCCTGAGACACACCATGAGGTAACGGTGTAGGGCTGGAAAGGGAAACGTTGACTGTCACAGCCTGATGACAGCCCAAAACCTCGAAAGAAAACGAGCTGAAGACTGTTTCAGAAGACCGATTCAGTTGTGCAAACGAACGAAACGAACAAAATTTTGTTTTACCAGGGTAATGAGATAAGCAAGTTGTACATGCTTTTTTCCACCTAGCCCTGGGAATAACAAAAAAAAAAAGGAAGAGGGAAGAGGGAAAAAAAAAGCAATGGAAAGCATGGGAGTCACTATAGCAGCAACAGGAGAGTTTGGGATAGCAGCATTGTCTGATTTCCTTTGAGTATATATATATATATATATATATATATATATATATATATATATATATATATATATATATATATATATATATATATATATATACAAAGGAAAAGCCAAAAGAGACATGATGATTCAGGAGGAGATGAGAAAAGAAAGACCAACAAAGACTCCAAAAAGCATTCCAGCAGAGCCAGCAAGGGCAATGGACAACGTGGGAGAATGCACTCCAAAGAGGTCTCACTTGGAATGACATTTGGCACATGGCCCCTCTCAGGATCAGCTTCATTCTCAGATCTGCATATATGACTTCTGCCTTCAAATGCAAACCTGGTGAAGTGGGGAAAAAAAAACAGACGATCCTTCATGCCCCCTTTGCATGAAAAACAAACAGTGGAGCATGTCCTAAGCTCATGTAAAGGAGCCCTGGCTCAAGGAAGGTACACATGGAGGCACAACCAAGGCTCAAAGAGATTGTACAAGTAGTCTGGGCTAGTACCAACACCACAAAAAGGGAAAATCAGGACTCCAAAAGCACCCGCAACATCTTTCACGGCAGGAGGCAGCGAAGCATGGCCAAGAACAACAGTGCCACTCGGAACATGCAGGCAGAGTCTGCTGGACGGGGCAGATGACCGGGAGTGCACAGCAGGCCTCCCAGAATGGAATAGTCACCCAGACATCATCAGCAAGAGTGGCATGAGACCAGACATAGTATTACACTCTCAGTCAACCAAGCAGCTGATCATGATCGAGCTCACGGTGCCATATGAGAACAGAATGGAGGCAGCTCAGATCTACAAGACTGAAAAGTATGCTGATCTGGCAAACAGCCTGAGGAGAGAAGGGCATCAGGTCAAAGTCCTCACTGCAGAAATTTGAGAGCTAGGGGGGTTGTGGGAACGTCTGCATACAGTCTCATGAAACAGCTCTCAGTTGCAGGGAGGGAAAAAACCAAAGCCCTGAAAGCAATGGCAGAAGCAGCAGAGAGATGTTCAAGTTGGATCTGGTCAAGGAGGAACAAAAGTGAACTTCATAAGGCTTAACTTTCCTACAAATATCAGGTGTCCCTGTGGCTCAGTGGTTAGTGCGCGAGTCATTAAGTGGAAATGAGTATGTCCAGAAGGGCATGGGTTCGAATCCCAGTCATGGCTCATCCCAAGATGGGAAAAAAAAGGGGCAGCAGAGGGACATCCGGAGTCATGAACCGGGTGCGGCCCAACCCCCCTAGAGTGTCAGGAGATAAGGGCCGAAACACTCGCTTGAAGGGGGCTTCTTTTCTGAGGACTCTCTGCTGTCACGCTCTCCACGAGTTTCTTTCTACATATATATATATATATATATATATATATATATATATATATATATATATCAGTGTGTGTGTGTGTGTGTACATGTGCATGTATACGAGCATATCCATACACACACATCCGAGAGAGAAGAACAAGTGGTCTATAGCATTATTACTTTTAGACAGGGATGATAATGACAGAAGTGAAATGTTTTTGTCGAAGCCAGTCAGTAAGTCGTGACAGATGTCAAAACGAGCAGTTTCAGGATATGGTCGGGATGGAATGCAGACTGGAGGGGTAAAGGAGGTTGTTTGAATGGAAAGCAACCAGGAGCTCAGCAATGAAAAGCTTTTTTCAGAAACGTAAGCAGAGAGTGGAAGAGGTGAAACAGATCTGTAATTCTGTCAGTTTTCAAGCACAAGATGTTGTTGTTCTTTCAATAGAGACCAGATGATTGCATCTATGAAGAGGATGGCAAAGGGCAAGAGGTTTGAGAGTTACTGGTGATTGTTGTGGCACGAGCAGGGTTTATCAACACAGTGACCGAGAACAAATGCAGAGAGGATTGATTTAATAAATCTTTATCACACGATTCATGAAAAATATATTTCTATTACAGATTTCAGACACAGAATTGGAAAGAAATGGAAAGAAATGGAAAGAAGTTAGAGCGGTTTCAGAGAATGAAGAAGAAGGAAATGACGTAAGCCGGTTGTTGGAGACTAATGATGCTCAATGGTTCTAGTCGTCTTGCCGTCAAGGGTGTCAGAATATGTACCCATTGAAGCTCGGACAGAAAAATAGAAAGAAGAAAAATGGATGGGTAGTAGAGAAAATTGAACTTTACTAAGTAGCGTGCTGTGGAGCTGTTTTGGGTTTGAGCAAGGAAAAAAAAAAAAACTCTTTGCGTTGAAGTAAGCTTACTTTGCTGGTCATGCCAGTCTTGCCACCTGCAGTGTAAAATAACATGTTCGAAATATGTACGCAAATCTGGAATACAGTGAACAGTCTACTTTGCTGGGCCACGCCAGTCTTGCCACCTGCAGTGTAAAATCGTATGTTCGAAACATGTCAGCAAATCTGAAATACAGTGAACAGTCTATCTTATATAGACACATCTATAGAAAGACTGTCAAACGCTTATTGTCGAATATATATATATATATATATATATATATATATATATATATATATATATATATATATGAATATATATATATATATATATATACAGAGAGAGAGAGAGAGAGAGAGCTACTACTAATGAAGGCTTATAAGAGAAAAAAGACAGAGAGACAAACTGACAGACAGACATAGACACAGACAGACATAGTCAGACCTCTGATGAAGGGGTGTGTGCAAGGCATCGTAACCACATGAATTCAGGATACGTTACGGAATGAAGCGCGAATAACTGGAAAAATTTTGAAGAGACGAAGGTTTATCAGTTCAGCAGAAGTAGATGAACAGAGTACGCTTATTTTAAAACTAAGACGACTGTCTTTCTGGTTCGAATTGATAACCCGTTTTTTTTTTTTCTAATGGTTGTGAGAGCTGGACAAGACAGGACGAAGTGTTATTCGGTTTCCTTTGATTTTCTGCATAACGACAAAGCAACTCACAATTATTACGCACTGGATATCTAAAATTATGGACGGCTAATGCAGAGAGAGAGAGACAGAGACAGAGAGAGAGAGAGAGAGAGAGAGAGAGAGAGAGAGAGAGAGAGAGAGAGAGAGTCCGAAGGCTAAATCCCAAACTGTTTCATTTTTGTAAGCACACGCACACACACACACACACACACACACACACACACACACACACACACACACACACACACACACACACACACACACACGTGCACGCACGCACGCACGCACGCACGCACGCACGCACGCACGCACACGCACACACACACACACACACACACACACACACACACACACACACACACACACACACACACCAAAACACACACACAAGTACCTAACCAGGTAGGTTGTGAGCTCGAGCTTAAAAAAATTTGCTGCAGTCTGATCGCCAAGACCGCAGGTGTCTATATCTCTCGGGTCTGTTAGAAGCAGAAACGAAAAGTACCAGCCGTGTCATAGTTTCAGATCTTGATGGAATTCTGCATCATTATTTTCATCAAGTTCGTCCAGCTCGCTCATCACGAAGAGTTTGACATTCTGTGGTTGTATACATGACCTGGTCTTCTGTTGTCTCAGTGTCGATGACACCACCACCACCACCCCCCCCCCCCACCCCTCCTTTTCACCCCAATGCCACTCTCTTGTCGTTCCTACCCATTCATGCTCCCTTCTCCACACTGATGGATTGGCACTGGATGGCAGTAGAATATCTCTGGAATTGGATATTCATTCACCATGGGTCCACAAAAACCAATGAGTATCATCAGTAGGGGGGTGTGGTGCCCTGGTTGTGATGAATCATCAGTGGGGGGGGGGGGGGGTTCCCTGGTTGTGATGGATCATCAGTTGGGGGGGGGGGGGTTCCTAGTTGTGATGGATCATCAGTAGGGAGAGGGTGCCCTGGTTGTGATGGATCATCATGGGGGGGGGGGGGGGGTTCCCTGGTTGTGATGGATCAGCAGTAGGGGGGGGTGCCCTGGTTGTGATGGATTTTCAGTAGGGGTGTGATGCCCTGGTTGTGATGGATTTTCAGTAGGGGTGTGATGCCCTGGTTGTGATGGATTTTCAGTAGGGGTGTGATGCCCTGGTTGTGATGGATCATCAGTAGGGGTGTGGTGCCCTGGTTGTGATGGATTATCAGTAGGGGTGTGGTGCCCTGGTTGTGATGGATCATCAGTAGGGGTGTCGTGCCCTGGTTGTGATGGATTATCAGTAGGGGTGTGGTGCCGTGGTTGTGATGGATCATCAGTAGGGGTGTGGTGCCTGGGTGTGATGAATCATCAGTAGGGGTGATGCCCTGGTTGTGATGGATCATCAGTGTGTGTGGGGGGGGGGCCCCTGGTTGTGATGGATCATCAGTGGGGGGGGTGCCCTGGTTGTGATGGATCATCAGTAGGGTGGTGGTGCCCTGGTTGTGATGGATCATCAGTGTGTGGGGGTGCCTGGTTGGTTGTGATGGATCATCAGTGGGGGGGGGGGGGGAGGTGCCCTGGTTGTGATGGATCATCAGTAGGGATGTGGTGCCCTGGTTGTGATGGATCATCAGTGGGGGGGGGGGGGGGGGTTCCCTGGTTGTGATGGATCATCAGTGAGGGGGGGGGGGGTGCCCTGGTTGTGATGGATCATCAATAGGGATGTGGTGCCCTGGTTGAGATGGATCATCAGTTGGGGGTGTGATGCCCTGGTTGTGATGGATCATCGATTGGGGGGGGGGGGGGGGTGCCCTGGTTGTGATGGATCATCAGTAGGGGGTGTGGTGCCCTGGTTGTGATGGATCATCAGTTGGGGTGTGGTGCCCTGGTTGTGATGGATCATCACTTGGGGTGTGGTGCCCTGGTTGTGATGGATCATCAGTTTGGAGGGGGGGGGGGGAGTGCCCTGGTTGTGATGGATCATCAGTCGGGGTGGGGGGGTGCCTTGGTTGTGATGGATCATCAGTAGGGGTGTGGTGCCCTGGTTGTGATGGATCATCAGTAGGGGTGTGGTGCCCTGGTTGTGATTGATCATCAGTAGGGGAGGGGGTGCCCTGGTTGTGATGGATCATCAGTAGGGAGAGGGTGCCCTGGTTGTGATGGATCATCAGTAGGGGTGTGATGCCCTGGTTGTGATGGATTATCAGTAGGGGTGTGGTGCCCTGGTTTTGATGGATCATCAGTAGGGGTGTGGTGCCCTGGTTGTGATGGATTATCAGTAGGGGTGTGGTGCCCTGGATGTGATGGATTATCAGTAGGGTGTGGTGGTGACTGGTTGTGATGGATTATCAGTAGGGGTGTGGTGCCCTGGTTGTGATGGATCATCAGTAGGGAGAGGGTGCCCTGGTTGTGATGGATCATCAGTAGGGGTGTGATGCCCTGGTTGTGATGGATCATCAGTAGGGGTGTGGTGCCCTGGTTTTGATGGATCATCAGTAGGGGTGTGGTGCCCTGGTTGTGATGGATTATCAGAAGGGGTGTGGTGCCCTGGATGTGATGGATTATCAGTAGGGGTGTGGTGACGGGTTGTGATGGATTATCAGTAGGGGTGTGGTGCCCTGGTTGTGATGGATCATCAGTAGGGGTGTGGTGCCCTGGTTGTGATGGATTATCAGTAGGGGTGTCGTGCCCTGGTTGTGATGGATTATCAGTAGGGGGGGTGCCCTGGTTGTGATGGATCATCAGTAGGGGTGTGGTGCCCTGGTTGTGATGTATCATCAGTGGGGGGATGCCCTGTGCCCTGGTTGTAATGGATCATCAGTGGGGGGGGATGCCCTGGTTGTGATGGATCATCAGTAGGGGTGTGGTGCCCTGGTTGTGATGGATCATCAGTAGGGGTGTGGTGCCCTGGTTGTGATGGATTATCAGTAGGGGTGTGGTGCCCTGGTTGTGATGGATCATCAGTAGGGGTGTGGTGCCCTGGTTTTGATGGATTATCAGTAGGGGTGTCATGCCCTGGTTGTGATGGATTATCAGTAGGGGGGGGTGTCCTCATTGTGATGGATCATCGGTAGGGGGTGTGGTGCCCTGGTTGTGATGTATCATCAGTGGGGGGGTGCCCTGGTTGTAATGGATCATCAGTGGGGGTGGGGGGGATGCCCCTGGTTGTGATGGATCATCAGTAGGGGTGTGGTGCCCTGGTTGTGATGATCATCAGTGGGGGGGGGGGTGCCCTGGTTGTGATGGATCATCAGTTGGGGGGAGGTGCCCTGGTTGTGATGGGATCATCAGTAGGGGTGTGGTGCCCTGATTGTGATGGATTATCAGTAGGAAGGGGGGGGTGCCCTGGTTGTGATGGATCATCAGTAGGAAGGAGGTGTCTTAGTTGTGATGGATCAGAACAGGCGGCACTGAACACTACCTACGGGCACTGTCACCTCTGTAGCGTTGGCAAATGACGACACGGTGCTTGATGAATCATGGGTAAACCACTGCTGCTTGCAACAGGTCTATTTTGGTGTGGGGGTGTGTATGAAAGAGCCTGAATGAGTGTTATGGGGGTTATGCCAGTAGGAAGACACGGAAGATGAGTCATAAAAAACGAAAACCAGACATATCACTATCTCTTCTTCGTATCTTATTAGTTACAGACTTAAAAAAAAAAAAAAACTGGAGGCTGAAAGATTAAAGCTGTCTATGCCTTCAGGTCTGGAAGACGAGTACCATGAGACGATGAAAATGAAGCCAGTACAGACTAAGTTGCCTCATTTGTTCCTTAGATGTCGGATCTCATTCTTCGACCGGAAGACGAATTCGTTGGCAGCGCAATTCTAAGCCATCAAAAGACAAGGGCTGGGGAATTATAATTCGCTTCATTGATGATGCATGGATCATATTTTTCATGTTTCGTGGAACTCAGGTTAGCTTTTTTTTTTTTTTTTTTTTTTGCTCGTATAAATCGTCGACCATTACAATTGCGGTGAAGATGATGAATCCTGCGATCGATTGGGAATCTGTCTTTTGTCAGCTTTTCTGGAGAGAAAAAATACCATAGATTTTTCGGCTGGAACTCAGACCATTTTCTTCTCCATTGCCCAGTCTTACACCCCCTCTCTCTCTCTCTCTCTCTCTCTCTCTCTCTCTCTCTCTCTCTCTCTCTCTCTCTCTCTCTCTCTCTCTCTCTCAACCAATCAAATCATTCTTCATTCTCTCTCTCTCTCTCTCTCTCTCTCTCTCTCTCTCTCTCTCTCTCTCTCTCAACAAATCAAATCATTCTTCTCTCTCTCTCTCTCTCTCTCTCTCTCTCTCTCTCTCTCTCTCATTTTTTTCTTTTTGTCTGTTCTTCTCTCTTTTTTTGTTTTCCCAAGGGCTGAGTGGAAAAAAGTCATGTACATTTTTGCTTATCTCATTACCCTGGTAAAAATAAAATTTCGTTCGTCTCTCTCTCTCTCTCTCTCTCTCTCTCTCTCTCTCTCTCTCTCTCTCTCTCTCTCTCTCTCTCTCTCTTATCACAGTACAGTAAAATTTATTGTTTTTTTCCATCGGATCGTATACTATCTCTTGCTGGTGTAGGGCTGTTGCTAAAGATATTTCCTCAAGAGGGTTTGTACTGTTTTCTGAGTGTTCGCCACAGTATGTCTGTAAGCTTAGAGGAATATTTTCTGGTATTCATTCTTTCTCTACTTTTTGTGCATGCAGGAGGGGGGGGGGGGGGGGGGTGGAGATCCAGCTACTGTTACATCTGCTTAATCATATGCTTGTTTGCAACATGACAGAATATGCCAAAGTTTGAATCCTTGACCATCCTATTGGCAGCTCGATGATGTAACCACTCAACCAATGGACTGGTTTACCTAGTGTACAATCATTCCCAGTGAACAGTGTCCTCATTGATATAATAACAAAAAAATACGACTGTTACAGAAATGCTCCTTGCCCCCCCCCCCCCCCCCCCCCCTTTACGCCCCTTCCTCTCCCTACCCTTCTACCCACCCATTCCTTCCCCCTCTCCTAACTACAATAATTGTGTGTGGGTGTGAATGTGTATGTGTGTGTAGCTAACTAAATCATTTCTTCTCGGTCACTTTCAATGTACCTTTCATGGCGTTTTCTGGGCACAATAAATGCACCGTTCATAAAAGGAATGCGTTTCCTGGGCATAGTAAAATGCATGCCTCTCCATAAAACAGGATGCCGTTTTCTGGGCACTAAAATAAATGGGCACAATTTCACCTTTGAAAGGATGGCGTTTCCTGGGCACAGTAAATGCACCTTTCATAAAGGGATGGCGTTTCCTGGACACAAGAAATGCACCTTTCATAAAAGGATGGCGTGTCCTGGGCAATAAATGCACCTTTCATAAAGGATGGTGTTTCCTGGGCACAATAAATGCACCTTTCATAAAAAAAAAAGTTTTCCGGGCGCAATAAATGCACCTGTCATAAAAGGATGGCGTTCCTGGGCACAATAAATGCACCTTTCTTAAATTGATAACATCTATCATAAAAGGGGAATATAGTTCATGAGAACTTGAAATGCATCGACATGAACGGAGAGTGTTATGGGAACAATTAACCAGAATCGTTCATGAACAGACAAGCTTCTGAAACCGTTTGAAAGGTCCTGTCATGACCAGGTGTTGCAGGCCACTTTGAAAGGCTAGTTGTCCAGGATGGAAAATGCCTTACAGATTTTAATAGCAGTTTCAAACAGAGGTGGGCCGCAGACGGAAATTGAACCAAATTTAAAAGAAAATGTATTAGTATTCCGCTAGACAAAACCTTACACCAATTTGAAAAAAAAAATGAGTGATCGCTCGTTCTTCGTTTGATTGTCCTCTATGTTGTTTATCTTGTTGAAGAAGACCAAAGATCTCGACACGTGTTGTGTTTTGTCTTACAAATTTGTTTGTCCCTTTTGTCCGGCGGAATGATAATAATCTATTTCAAAGGCGGGTACTCGTGAGGGGGCTGTTTTGGAGAACGTTCAATGCGAAATTTCAGTACCAGAAAAGCGCGGAATCTTTCAGGGCATGTTAAAAGTAGCTGTCCTGAAAGGGGTGCTTCACAGACATTTCAAAGGCATGTTTTTTTTACGAGGGGGGGGGGGGGGGATGTTTGTGAGCACATTGAAAGCGCAGTTCTTTCTTTCTGTAAACAGAAAATATTCTTGGGCAATTTGGATCAGTCGTATCAGAACCAAAATGATTGATTCGGTGCATATTAAATTTTGTTTGCTTGGGCTTTCTTTTTTTTTTTTTTAGGGTGCACAATTTCCCATCATCAAATAGAGCCAATCACATCTAGCTGCCACAATTATCCTGGCATCAAACATGGCCTTTGCTTTGCTACAGATATCCTGGCATCAAATGCTGACATTGGTTCTCAGTCGCTACAGTCTGTTGGAGTCAAGGTGTCACCACCACTCAGAAAGTCCTCTGTTCCTAGCATCAAATTCGGTAAATAGCTATCGATTGCCACACTTGTCCTGGCAGCAGGTAAATAGCTATCGATTGCTACACTTGTTCTGCCATCAGGTAAATAGCGATCAATTGCTATACTTATCCTGACATCAGGTTTAACCAGGATCTCTCATTAGCTGTTTTTTACCCATGCAGCAGACGAGGGCAACAGTTTTGGCTGCTTCACTTTTCGTGGCATCAAAAGTTACCAACAGCTCGCAGTTGCTAACGTAATCTCATCTGTTATGTTTATGCTGGAATCGCATCAAAAGCTACCAACAGCTCGCAGTTGCTAACGTAATCTCATCTGTCATGTTTATCCTGGAATCAAATGTAGCCAATGGTGTTCAGTTGCTGCACTCATCCTGGCATCAAAATATGGACAAAAACTTCCAGTTCCTACAGTGTCCTGGCATCAGACGGGGACATGTCTCAGCCACTTTCGTGGCATCAAACTTGGCGAGTAGCTCTCGGATGCTACAGTTTTCCTGGCATCAAATGTAGCCAGAAGCTCAGTTGCCACTCACGTTCTAGCATCAAACCGTGGTCAGTTAACCAAGGTCGAACTGATACACTTTTCTGGGCAGAAAAAAAAAAAAACGTTGCCAACAGTTCCCAGTTACCCACTTACTACTACACTTACACTACTACACTTATACTGGCATAATACATAGCCAAGTAGTGCTTTTAGTTTCTACGCTTTCCCGGGTAACAAACGAGACCAATAGCTCTCGGTCGCTACACATTATCTGTTACCAAATACAGCTAATAGTTCTCATGTGCGGCGTTTTTCTCTGGCATCCAACGTAGTTAGTAGTTTCAGCTTCTACGGTTTTCTCGGCATCAATATAGCAAATAATTCAAGCTGTTATTTTGAGACCTAAAAGTACTTCCGTGAAAATAAAACCTGCTTGCTATAGGCAGAGGTCACAGCTAATTTGGCCAAATAAACAAGTTGTGCTTTTCATTAATGTCATTTTCAAGAAAGAATTCCAGGTTCGATGCTGAGAGGGAGAAAATAAAGAATACTATAAGTATAACAGACTCAATTGTACATCTGTTCGGCTTATTGGTGATGCGTTCACAGCTTTCATAACTGTGTAATTTTTCTCCGGAAGTAGCCCCAACAACAAAAATGTGGTCGTACAGTTCTAAATCATATTACAAAGTGTACAATCCGACCAATACTGTGTAGCGAAACGAATTATAAGGCTCGTGGCAACCTCTTACAGACACATAATTCTGCCGTCCAGTTGGAATTCAGACATCAGCCGATTTAAGGTATATCTCGACGGATCGGTCCTCGAACAATGGAGCTGTCCGAACCAAACCCGATTTTCGAAAGCAAGGGATCAGGAAAGGTGAGGTACGACAGCCCATTAGCATCTGAGCCCAGAGACGTCTTGAACCCCGGTGCCAGAAAGGGAAGGAAAGTAGCCAGAAAGGCTGAGGCGAACAGCGAGAATAGAGCCATAACAGAAGAGATTCAAAGGAAGAAGCGTGACAGAAGTGGAGCGAACTGCACGTAGAAAAGGCCATTGGACGTGCGGATACCAATACCCCTGTCTGCGCTGGTCAGAAAGGATCTTTCAACTGGTTTCAAAGACTGGAGGAGAAACGGTAAATTAAAACCAGAAGTTACAATAAAGGGGAAGAGAGTAGGGGGTGAGGCGGGGAGTAGGGTGGGTAGTGGTTCTGTAACCACCCTATGGCTCAGTACCCTGCACGCGTACAAAATATCTGTGTGTGTGTGTGTGTGTGTGTGTGTGTGTGTGAGTGTGTGTGTGTGTGTGTGTGTGTGTGTGTGTGTGTGTGTGTGTGTGTGTGTGTGTGTGTGTGTGTGTGTGTGTGTGTACATGTGTGTGTGTGTCTGAGTGTGCATGTGTGTACGTGTGTGTGTGTGTGTGTGTGTGTGTGTGTGTGTGTGCATGTGTGTGTGTGTGTGTGTGTGTGTGTGTGTGTGTGTGTGTGTGTGTGTGTGAGAGAGAGAGAGAGAGTGAGTGTGTGAGAGAGAGAGAGAGAGAGAGAGAGAGAGAGAAAGGAAAGAAACTAGACGCAAAGCATATAAACGCACTTCCAGTTTAGATCTATCTTGAATACGCGTGTTAAAAAAAAATCACAATCAAACTTTTTTCATAAATTAAAAAAAAAACCTTTGCAATCAAACATGCGTCATCATGTATTTCTTCACTGGCCAAGTACTTTCTGAGATATTCCATGAAGAAACAAAAACCGTTTTTAGGCCGTTATAGCCGTTAGTAACGGCTATTCTGGTAAAATAAAACATCGGGCATCATCCTTGACCCACAATGAACATACCTACAAATTTTCAGAAAGATCGGCCCAGAAGTTTTTTGGAGCGAGTGGGAACACGGATACACAGACAGACGGACAGACAGACGGACTGACAGACAGCATTTCTTCGTTCCCATTGTAAAGTACTCCCTGTTCTATAAGAACTGGGAGTACAAAAAGTTACACTCACTAGGCTAGAAGAAGGAGGAGAGGGGGCGGCACATGACAAAGTTTAGCAGATGCCTGAACAACGATGGCTAGAATGCACTAGGCAGGTATTGGGCTTCAACGTTATTCCTCCGCATTGTCTGTTGTATGTGTCTTTGATTGTTCGTTATTCCACTACTGAGTAAAAAGGGCGCATTTGTGCATACAGGCATGGATGCAAGCGTGTATATATGTATCATAAATGTATGTCTGTATGTATGCATGTCTGTCTGTCTGTTTATGTATGTATGTATGTATGTATGTGTGTGTGTATGTGTGTATGTATGTGTGTATGTATGTGTGTGTATGTGTGCGTGTTTGTACGCATACACGCATGTTTGTATGTATGTATGCATGTATGTCTATGTGTGTATGCATGCATGTATGTATGCATGCATGCATGTATGTATGTATGTATGTATGTATGTATGTATGTATGTATGTATGTTGGTATGCTTGTACGTGTCTTGATGTGTGTCAAACAGTTATGGCTGTTTCATCTTCCATGACCGCCACAGTCACAGCTAGCAACATCCAGGTCTGTTCACAGCACGGGTAGCAACAGTCAGGTCTGTTCACAGCACGGTTAGCAACAGTCAGGTCTGTTCACAGCACGGGTAGCAACATCCAGGTCTGTTCACAGCACGGGTAGCAACAGTCAGGTGTGTTCACAGCACGGGTAGCAACAGTCAGGTGTGTTCACAGCACGGGTAGCAACATCCAGGTCTGTTCACAGCACGGGTAGCAACATCCAGGTCTGTTCACAGCACGGGTAGCAACAGTCAGGTGTGTTCACAGCACGGATAGCAACATCCAGGTCTGTTCACAGCACGGGTAGCAACAGTCAGGTGTGTTCACAGCACGGGTGGCAACAGTCAGGTCTGTTCATAGCGCAGGTAGCAACAGTCAGGTCTGTTCACACAGCACGGGTAGCAACATCCAGGTGTGTTCACAGCACGGGTAGCAACAGTCAGGTGTGTTCACAGCACGGGTAGCAACAGTCAGGTCTGTTCACAGCACGGGTAGCAACATCCAGGTGTGTTCACAGCACGGGTAGCAACAGTCAGGTGTGTTCACAGCATGGGTAGCAACAGTCAGGTCTGTTCACAGCACGGGTAGCTGTCAGCAGAGGCAACCCCCCCCGCCCCCCCCCCCCCCCCCCCCCCCAGCAGCAGCGTACATGTACCCAGTCAGAACGCAGTGGTGTCTCTTTGACCAAATGGAAACTGAAACACACACAAAACTCCACGCCTTTTGTCGGGTAGATGGGATGAAATACTTGTCTGTCCATATAGGGAGTGTCCACAGGAGTATCAGCCTGCGTACGCAGAAGGAGAAGAAGAGAAGGAAACTGAAACTGAGACCTCAGTAGTCTCCATGTTTTTGCCATCGACCAGCGTAACTAATAAAGCTTCATGGTAAAGGACAATATCGCATTTCATACAACGTTAGCTCTGGTGTAGTGTCGTGTTCTGCAGACACCTGCCTCTCCATGTTCTTAACTACAAATAAAGGAAAACAAACTTCTCGCTCCAATCTCCGACAGTTTAAACAATCTTCAACATCCCCCAACCCCCGCCCCTAAAAAAAAAAGCCGACGTAGACTCCATTTGGAATCTCTCACTGGTCCAGCATGGATGGTATTTATACTATTCTTTGCCCTCTCTCCGTTCCCATCGACTGTCCCCTTTCCTTGTGTTGACAGTAACGCCTCACAGTCTCTGGCTTGAGCGTGGGAGAGGGCAGGACTGTGTGTGTGTGTGTGTGTGTGTGTGTGTGTGTGTGTGTGTGTGTGTTGTGTGTGTGTGTGTGTGTGTGTGTGTGTGTGTGTGTGTGTGTGTGCGTGCGTGCGTGTGTGTGTGTGTGTGGGGGGGGGGGGACTTCGTCTCCACACACATCTTTGGAAGGATACCCCCGGGGTAGAAAGATTCAACAAGAAAAAAAAGACCCGCCATCTCTAACCTGATACGTTTCGTACACGATTCGGAGGGCCACTTGGTGGAGGGGGGTCTGAAGTCCAGGAAAGGAACTTTGCCCTACATTTCTGACAAAGCATGATGCTTCTCTTTCCGTAGGATCGTCACGCGCTGTACTCAGTGTTCTGACCGGTGGTCTGCGTTAAGGGCGTTAAGGGCTTTAGCAGGCCAAAATTCCCTGCCATGAAAACTGTCCCGTTTCGTTCACAAATATCGGAGGTGCTTAAGGTCTAGGAATCACTGTGATTGACTAAAATGGTTTAAGAGGTCAAAATCTGCCATGCGCTTACTTAATGAGAGATTATAAAAAAAAAATAATAAAATAAAATAAAATAAAATAAAAATTACTGAGGTATATCAAGGTAGGTATACTTTCATGGAAAATAGGTCACGCTGGCCCAATTTCACAACTTGTGGAGCTTTTGCCCTTTAAGTTCTTTTCCCTGAATCTGCGACAGATGACCTTTCAGATAAGATGACCTGTTTGTCTGCGTGTCTGTGGGTGTCTTCGTGTATTATGTCCTCGGTACTTTTTTAAGCATTGCCATTATCTCAGTTGCAAGAATAGATACTCAGATCAAAGCTAGCGTCATAATAGACAATAAGATGACCATTCCACCTGTCTCACGTAAAAATGTCATAAAAATTCAGTTCAGAGGTCAGAGTTGATTGTCAAAAATGCGTCGACTAGTGTTGTAAGCACGACATACCATGGGCTTAAGATCCATTTTTCAGCACAGCATTATTAGTATAGTGTAGCAACCAGTCATGATCAGCGGTAACTCTGTTGAAAATCAGCCAGGTCAATGGTCGGGGTCGTCTCAAAATGTATAACTGAAAAGACTAAATGGACACTCTTTTTTATTCAACTGTCATTGGTTTGAATACAATTGTTTGTTTATAATACAAAATTAGCTTTTTTTCATGTCAAGAATGCAAAAGGTCCAGGTCGCAATATGCTGTGCCATTAAAACATCTTGTCATTTTAGTCTGTTTGTCTTTGCTTCCAGTACCTTCGTTGTTCTGTGATTTCTGTGGCGGATGCAGAATGTTATTGAGTTCTGTACGCTTTGCCTCTCTTGTGCTTTTTTCGTACATGATATAGTAATGGGCTATGTGTTTGTTGTTGTAAAGGTTGCTGTACGGATTGGCACGTACAAGTAGGCATTAGTTTTGTACTTCAGGATCTGAAGTGAAAGTTTAAACTATGTCTCGTAGAAACGAGTGTTTGTGTGCTAGTAATGACTTCATGTTGAAAGTGCTTGACCCTTGCCTATGATGTGTGTGTGTGTGTGTGTGTGTGTGTGTGTGTGTGTGTGTGTGTGTGTGTGTGTGTGTGTGTGTGTGTGCGTGCGTGTATGCGTGCGTGCGTGCGTGCGCGCGCGCGTGCGTGCGTGCGTGCGTGTGTGTGTGTGTGTGTGTGTGTGTGTGTGTGTGTGTGTGTGTGTGTGTGTGTGTGTGTGTGTGTGTGTGTGTGTGTGTGTGTGTGTGTGTGTGTGTGTGTGTGTGTGTGTGTGTGTGTGTGCTCTCTCTGATGAATTCTTAAAGGCAGGTCAGAAACAGAGATCGAGAAAGGCGTAAAAGTCTTTGAGTCTGAAAATCATTAGTACGCGCAAACAATAAATGTGGGGACTCTGTGCCACTCAGGTCCACAGTCAGCATTCAGACGCATGCAGAATTTGTGTTGTCACTTCCCATACAACCACCGCTTGATGAAATGAATCTTCGTCTACATACCGAGGACAGAATCAGGAACAGAATTTAGGTCAGAGGATCTGGGCCAAAAAGCCTGGACAATCGAAACAGAACCAACAAATGGGAAAAACAGCAACAAGAAGAGAATCTCACCACAGAAAAGCAATTCCACCCACAGAGCTAAAAGCCTCAGTCTCCACTTACCGAGGGAACGGATGAGAAGTGGAGCCTTTTCAACAGAGGACTGGAACCCAGCTGTCTAAACATCCACGGTCGTACCATCAGGGGAGCAACCGACCAAGAGGTTTCAGATGATGTCCCACATTTCTTCGCTCTCTCCTAAGACACCTGTCATTGTCTCGCATAAGATGACAAATGAGTGTGGACTCGGTGTTGTCCATTTACCGTCACTATTATTTCTGCATTTTGTTTTGCACAGAAGGACAACTGGCGACTAACTCTGATGCTTCCTTCTACTCTTTCCTTCCTGTTCCTTCTCCTCATTGTTTTTTTTTTTCCCTTCCTTCTCAGCCCTTTCCCTCACCTCTTCTTATTTCCGTCTTTCCTTCCATGCTCAGAGTGCAGACACGATGGAACCACACAGTGAGAGAGAGAGAGAGAGAGAGTGTGTGTGTGTGTGTGTGTGTGTGTGTGTGTGTGTGGTGTGTGTGTGTGTGTGTGGGTGTGTGTGTGTGTGTGTGTGTGTGTGTGTGTGTGTGTGTGTGTGTGTGTGTGTGTGTGTGTGTGTGTGTGTGTGTGTGTGTGTGTGTGTGTGTGTGTGTGTGTGTGTGTGTGTGTGTGTGTGTGTGTGTGTGTGTGTGTGTGTGTGTGTGTGTGTGTGTGTGTGTGTGTGTGTGTGTGTGTGTGTGTGTGTGTGTGTGTGTGTGTGTGACAGAGACAGAAAACAAACAAGTGGAAGGGCAAGCGGGCGAGAGAAAGAAAAATGAGCGACTAAAATCAGGAATATACACATACATACGCGCGCGCGCGCGCGCGCGCACGCACACACACACACACACACACACACACACACACACACACACACACACACACACACACGTGCGCGCGCGCGCGCGCGCGCGCGCACGCACACACACACACGCTTCAGATGTGCCAAATCAGAGAGCCAGACATGATGAGTCAAAACACTCCACATCACCCCCCCCCCCCCCCCCCCCCCTCCCCGAAATCATGCCCTATATGTTGTCAGTTTCCCGTTACTTCTTCTGTATGTCATTGTGTAAAGCGGGTACAGTACTGAAACTGACATCCGACATAGTTTCTTTCCCTCCATTCTTTCTTTTCTTCTTCTTCGTTCCTTCCGTTTCTTCCCCCTTCCTCCTCCAGTCCCTCCCTCCTCATCTCCTTCTTCTCGCTCCCTCTCAGAGTACAGACACAACGGAGCCAGACTTGCACTGCGGAGCTCATCTCGAGGGAAGGATAACATCAATATGCCAGGAGAGTCGATCCTGACGTTCAGATTGCGATGTCAAATACAGTACTGACGAGAAGAAATGATCTTAGTTTTGTTCTGCAGCACGTGCTGAGAATGATGCCGTGTGGATTTCTCTTGTACAGTGTGAATGTCTCAGTTTTTTTTTGCTGACAGGTGTGTGCAGTGGGTGTGTCTTATGGTTTACGATCGTCAGTGAATAGCTTTTGGGTCTGTGAGAATGTCCAGCAATTAGGCTGGTGAATTCATTGTGTATAACGACACCCTACTTGTGGAATACAACTATGCTGTCTTTGAAAAAATGTGAGTTAGCAATGCTCTCTCTGTGTACCTCTCTGCTCTCTTTCCTCCTCACACACACACACACACACACACACACACACACACACACACACACACACACACACACACACACACACACAGATATATATATATATATATATATATACATACATATATATATACATACGCATATACGCGCGCGCGTGCGCGCGTGCGTGTGCACGCACGCACTTCATGCTGTATTTGTCCAAGCATTTACTCATCTCTACCCATCTCTCTCTCTCTCTCTCTCTCTCTCTCTCTCTCTCTCTCTCTCTCTCTCTCTCTCTCTCTCTCTCTCTCTTAAAAGAAACCCGTCTCTCTTGATTTACTTTATAGGAAGAAGAGGTATCCATATGGAGGTCCTTTTCTTCATCACGGATCGCAACTCAAGCTTGTTTAACAATGTTACGTGAAAGACGTGATAAAACATCACAGATCGCAACTCAAGTTTGTGTTTAACAATGTTATATGTGAAAGACGTGATAAAACATCACGAAGTCATGCTGTCTTTATAAACAACACGGTGTCCTCGTTTCGGACGATATTTGAACCCCACGAAAATATGGCTTTAGATCACTGCGATTAGTTTTTCTCTTCATTGGTACTGTCAAGGGGGTTAAGTTTTCAGCCATGTCCTTTTGCAGGTTTGTTTGCCTATTAGCAAACTCATGGGGGAAAAACCCACTGTCTGTTCCCACTGACACAAAAACTTTGGAAAGATAAAATGTGGCCCAGGAGCAAACCTATTGAAATTTGGTGTGTACCGGAGAGGCAGCTCCTTACCAGAAGGTGAATCCAGATTATGAAGATTTTCCCCACTTGCCATTAACATTGTGAATGGAATGTAAAACCTTTCTGCTACTGTATACGTCGACATTTATAATACACAGATACCATTACAATAACAACAACATGGGAAATAACTCATTCAGTCTAACTCATCTACTTTGTATACAGAAAATTGTCACAGAGTTCTGCGCTCTTTCTAGTGTTCTTCGACTATGATGCCCATTCCTCAAACAGGCGTTTGTCAGATATAGGACACACGTTGCTTTGCATGTCGGTGCTGCTGTCTCTGATCAGCAAGAATTTGGACTGGGATGGTCTCCAGGTTCTACACTGTGAACACAATGACATGTCTATTGCACTGTGCTTATATCTGCTTATCCGGTGCAAGTCCTTGCATGGCATTTTGTTGTTGTGTTGTTGTTGTTGTTGTTTACATTTATTTCAACGTTCGTTACTGCTAATAGCACACAAACTGGTCCTACGTTTTCATTGCCACCAAATATGCGTTGCAAAAGGTAGAGGTGGTTGGAAAAGTGACTGCACCACTGAATCAGTGTTCATAGGACAAGAGGATGAAGAAGGCAAGGGAACCAATTATTTAAGCAGATTGATAAACACAAAAGCAAAAAGATGATAAGTAAAAACGAATATATAAACAAATAAATAAGTAGATTAATGAATAAACAAACAAACAGATAAATGAATGAATGAATGAATGAATAAATAAATAAATAAATAAATAAATAAATAAATAAATAAATAAATGAGAAATGAATAAACAAATGAATAAAATAAAAAGCCACTGGGTTGACACAGACTTCTGCCAATGTTGATAGTGTCCCGTGACTTTGATCTAGCCAGTCCTTTGTATGTTTCAAAAACTGTCAAACATTGAAATGACAACTGCTTGATCAGACTGCATTAGTGTCAGGATAGTGCTGTGCAGTCACTAAATCAGTACTACCCACTCCACCATTTTTTTTGAAATGAAAGTTATTTTGTTCACAGCGTCCAGGTTGCATTGCCGATCTGCAGCAAATCCAAAGCTCTCATAGTTCATTTAAACCTGATCATTAAAAAAAAATGCATTAGTTCTGGAGAAAGTGTGACGAAAACGTCAAGAGTGCCTTATCTTTTGATCGAAAATAAGACATTCCTGCCAATTTTAAGTGAATTCCTGCTTAGTTTGACGTCAGGTCCAAGCAGTAAAAAACGTTTTGTATCCATCACTAACGGGGCGATTCACGTTTCACAACAGCGCCATCTTCAGGCGGCTGTCGGTGGTCTTGCACCGCTCTGTGGGTTTTATTCTGTTCCTGCTCTGTTGCCCCCATCCCTTTACCTTCCTCTCCTCTCCTTCACACACACACCCACCCACCCTTCCCCCCCTCCCACTACTGCCCGTCTGTCTCTTGCTGCCACATTCTCCCCAGAGCCATTGCAGATGGAAGACAAATTAGACCTTGGGGACTCATTTCTGGACCAGGTTTTTAATCACGATGAAAGAAAAGGGATGGTAGGATGATTAATAAAGAACCAGCTCTATTATTTGAGGCAAAGTTCTTGCAAGAGAGAGAGAGAGAGGGGGGGGGGGTGTTATTAGGTACTATCTAGCCAGAGCATAATTATGTAGATGAGGTATCATAAGTTCTTTCAGTAATGGAAGCAAATGCAGAAAGGCTTAGAGTGGGTGTGAAGTAGTTATGTTAAATAATGAGAATATTTCCTTTCCTGTTTAGTAAAAGAGAAAGAACCGGGGTGGGGGAGGGGAGGGTGGAGGGGAGGAACGCGAACTGGAGTCCAGTGTGGGCTGCCCTTGCAAATGCTGTTCTTCATTTTTAAAACAAACTGAATTTTATTCAGCCATGTTTGGCATAGTATGTGATGCACGTGCTGTCAGCTGACCAATGTTTTAGCCTGCAGGTTCGATACTGACCACAAGTGTGATGTACTTAGGCAGCGGCAATCTAGTTTGAATTTTTTGTGTCTTACAACAAATTCTTACATTTCTTTTCTTTAATTTGAAGGAATTAATACATTTTCGTTTGAACATCAGGAATAAAATAAGGATTAAGTTGCAATGGCAGTTTAACGTAAGCATGTGTGTGTGTGTGTGTGTGCGCGCGCGCGCGCGCGCGCGTGCGTGCGTGCGTGCGTGCGTGCGTGCGTGCGTGCGTGCGTGCGTGTGCGTGTGCACGTGCGTGTGTGTGTGTGTGTGTGTGTGTGTGTGTGTGTGTGTGTGTGTGTACGTGCGCGCGCGCACGCGGACACGCACAGACACAGATTGTAAAAAGGGGTAAAACACAAATTCAGTCTGGAAAGTAGTCAGGAATGCTATGAATGTGTTCTTAGAAAGTAGTGATGAACACTATGAATATGGTTCTGGTAAGTAGAAGAAACCAAAAAATTTAGGAGCACTGGCACCCAAAACCTCTCCAAACAGTCAGGTACCTGCTGGATGGTTTTTGTCTTGCCATAAAATCACTGTTGCTGAAAAGAATCTGGATCTACAACATGGACTGCATTCAGGAATAGAATCTGAATCTACAACCATGGACTGCATTCAGGAGTTTTGGACGGATCACAGGGTCTAGGCCTATTAATCTGTAAATTAAAAAAAAATGTATAGATAAGATAAAATGAAAACTAGAAAGAGCAAATGAGAAACCAACAGCCACATAACATAAGACATGAAAAGCATAAAATCTACGAGCTTGACCCATCATCTAGAAGTCAACTGTCTTCTTGGGTGTGTAGGGTACCTATTGCTGAAGAATTTTTCTTCATATTTCTCAGATGATGATGCAATTTTTTTCTGTAGAATCCAGTTTTCTCACAATCTGTTATCGTACAGTTAGGGGAACAATAGGCACAATGATCTCATGGGTGTTCCGTCTTTCACCTCGTTCCTGTCGGTCTCTGTCTCACGTTGGCAAGCCAGCTTGGACTCTACGTTGTCAGTTTACAATTATGTTGTTTTGTGGAACGACACATAGTGAAGCTGATGTCTAACAGATTCTTTTCTCCATTCGTGTCTCGCAGCTCCTTCCTCTCCCCTCTCCTCCCCTCCCCTTCCCTTCCTACTTACTTTTCTTCCTCCCTCACCGCCTCTCTTCCTTCCTTCTTCTTCCTTCCAAACTCGGAGCGCAGTCACAACTGAGCTAGACTGCGCTGTGGAGTGATATCTCTAGGGAAGGTGAAGATCAGTATGCCCGTAGAGTTGACTCTGACGGCCAGATTGCGATGTCAAATACAATTCCAAACCAGTAGATGGAACCTGATTTTTGGTCTACAGTTCGTGCTGAGAGTTATTTACAGAGGTTGTTCACGCTGCCACTCGTTCACACTGCGCCGGCTGATAAATATTAGCATCCCACGCAGATCAGGATTCGTTTCTTCAATAAGAGATGTCATGAGGGAACAAAAAAAAAAAGTTCGGCATGCACCTGAATTGTTGAAGACAACTTGAGTATGACATAGTCCCTCTCTCTCTCTCTCTCTCTCTCTCTCTCTCTCTCTCTCTCTCTCTCTCTCTCTCTCTCTCTCTCTCTCTCTCTCTTCTCTCTTCTCTCTCTTCTTCTTCTTCTTCTTCTTCTTTCTTTTCTTTTCCCCTCTCTCTAACCTACTTCGTCTCTCTTTATTGAACCAGATGTCTTTTCAGTAAGATCGCGCATAAGTAAGCGAATAAGAGGAGGACTAACGAGGAGGAGAGTATTGTGTGAACCTTCATTTTGTAAGTGCCCGTGTCCGCATATCTGTGTCTTAGATGGCAGTTGCAAATCCAGCCCCACTTCCTCCCGCAGAATCTGCTTGGCCACTGGTTCCTGTCCTGCTTGCTTCCACAGATCTTCATTGTTGATCTTCTCTGGCCATCTGATTTTGAAGATGCGCCTCAGACAGGTGTTGATGAAGGTCTGAATTTTTTTTTTACTGTGTTGCCTTGTGCATTCTCCAAGCCCATGAGACATATAAGAAAATGACGAACTGAGAGAAGAAAGAAATGGCATGGTCTGTTGTGTTCATTTTATGGGAAATAAAACGGATGAAACCTATAAGATAATGAAGAATGGAGAGAAGTGAACAAAATGGCATGTTCTGTTGTGTTCTTTTTCTCCAGTGTCCTACTTGTGTCTTCCGGATAGCCTTTTATTCAGAGATTTTGAAATCAAGCGCAGGGACCACTTGTAATAAACCTGCATATTTACTTTAGACATGGGTATATGCCTGAATATCCATGCTGGCTCATCCGTGCTCTCTCTCTCTCTCACACACACACACACACACACACACACACACACAC
>JADBJO010003770.1:122500-127500 GCA_016801955.1 Conus betulinus
CTCTCTCTCTCTCTCTCTCTCTCTCTCTCTCTCTCTCTCTCTACCCTGTCTGTCTGCTACCCTGTCTGTGATCAGTCAGTCTCTCTGATCAGTGGCATCACGGTAACGGTAACTGAGCGAGACGACAGGCCACGCTGCCACGGTCTGTTTTATCACACAGAGATCGGGAGACCAGCAGACAAAATACTGGCCCTGGACCAAGGTTCCACAGCCATCAACATTCCAGAGAAAAATCAAAGACAGATGTATTTTTTTAAAACAATGGAGATGGTCCTGCAGACTTGCCTTTTTTAAGGACAGGGCAACACTAAATTACATACACGCAGTATGCTAAGGTGTTTCTTTTTTTTTTACATTAAAGCTGAAATCAAATTTCCAAACAAAGCAAGAAAGAGATTGAGTTCATGTAAAATTGTGTGCAAATAAAGCCAGTGTGATGACATAAAAGATATTGAAGCACTTTTTAGTATGGCTTATTCGTACTAAATGATATGCTGAAGAGACTTTTCTACGGTTGTCGACATATTGGTCACAAATACTACAAAAGTGTCGAAAGTAAAGCCCTTGAACGATGACTTTGGAGTTCTAGTACATGCATCCTTGCTGACCACATACACACAAATCAACGCTGAACCATCACATGATTAAAAGAAACTCACACTCGCGAAATATGCTATGAAAATAATCACACTCCCAATGTTCTATGAAATATTGAACTACAGAAGTTGCGAATGAAACGAAAACATTCAACAATCCAGAGTCTGATTATGCACAAAGAGGAAAAGACATATGTACATATGTATCTTCTCTCTCCACTATTGGTGACCGCAGATTTGTTGACAGCGATATGAATATTGAAATATTGGCAAGACAGCTTATACAAATCCAGTTCCAAACTGAAAAAGAAACACACGGCAAAATTCGATCTTGATAGCATTGATGAAGAGAAATAACATTGATGAAGAGAAATTCGATCAAATATTCAGGTAAGATGCAAATGCAAAAGTGATATCTCATGTCTGTTAACGTTCATTGAAGCTCGTGGACCTTTGGCACCCATTTATTTTAGTTTAGAAATTCAAGTGCATTTACATTTCTGCAAAGTGAACTGGCCTTCTGGATATGACTAAACTGCTATTTATCAAATATATATGCCTACATTTGATTGTTTTTATTAGCAAATGATTTGTGCTTATAGCACCTCCTTTTTACACATTGTCGTGCTTACAGACCCATACTTTGTGATTCAAGAAAACGTTGATGCTTGGATCGTGAGTTCCACATAAACATGCTTTCTAAAGGATTGTAATTATATAGACGGCATCAGATTTTGTCCAAAACGCTTTTTGTATCACATTTTTTGTGTTCATGTCCGTGAGTCAAGCTATCAAGTTGTAAGGCAGTTCAAATACACATTCTCTGCATTCGGTATTTGTGTATGAGTGTGTGTGTGTGTGTGTGTGTGTGTGTGTGTGTGTGTGTGTGTGTGTGTGTGTGTGTGTGTGTGTGTGTGTGTGTGTGTGTGTGTGTGTGTGTGTGTGTGTGTGTGTGTGCGTGCGTGCGTGCGTGCTTCCGTGGGTGAGTGCGTGCGTGCACACGCGCGTGTGTGTGTATGTGTGTGTGTGTGTGTGTACTTGCGTGTGTGCGTGCATGTGTGTGTGTGTGTGTGTGTGTGTGTGTGTGTGTGTGTGTGTGTGTGTGTGTGTGTTGTAGGTGTTTTTGTGTGTGTCAGGGAATGGAATGAAATGATAGGTATAATTGTACATGCATCTGGGAAGGATTAACCATTACCTTACCTTTTAACAGCTATAGAACCTGAAAGAGAAAGAATATTAGTGATAATGATATTTCAAGTACTAGACTATTCCTGTTGCCAGTACAATATAGGAATGTTCCACTAGCCAACAAAAGCAAACATTAGCTTCGAACGTGAACAAACGCTGTTTGCAAAATAGTGGTCGTGGGTAATATGAAGGTGTCCATGTAACAGTTATTCCAGACAGGATATGTGAGGACTGTCTTGTAACCAGGTCTTCTTCAAACAATCAGCTGCATGCTGAACGTGTTTTGGTTTGTTTTTGTTTTGTTTTTTTTTTCATAAAGCTTCTGATTTCTGGGATGATCTCTGATCTTCGTCAGTGGACAGTAAATATTAGCCCATGAAGTGTGGAAAAACTGGCAGCGTGGGTCAGAAATCCCCTGTGAATAACTCTCAGCACGAACTTGCAGACCGAAAATCAGATTCTCCCTACTGGAGTTGGAATTGTATTTGACACTGCAATCTGGCTGCCAGGGTCAACTCGACGGGCATATTGATGTTCACCTTTCCCGGAGAGATCACTCCGCAGTGCGCTCTGGCTTCGTTGTGCCTGCTCTCTGAGTGTGGAAGGAAGAAAGAGAGCGAGGCAGTGGTGGTGAAAGAAAGAAAGAAAGGAGGAAGAGGGAAAGGAGCTGCAAGTATGGAATGCAGGAAAGAATCTATATTATACATCAGCTTCAACACTGTACACTTATTGCTACCTTGAGTTAGACCTTGTCTCCCAACAAAAGAAAATGCACTACTCACTCGTAGCTTTCTGCTGTACACTTCTTAAAACAAGATGATTGTAAATCCACAACGCAGAGTCCACGCTAGTTGAAATGGAGACTGAGAGGAGGGAGGAGAAAGCCATGTCATCATACGAAACAACTGTGTCTGTTGTTCCCTGGTTGTACCATAGCAGTGGCTCAGGACATTGGATTAAACACCAAAAAATGACATCATAATCTGAGAATTATTACGAGGAATTCTTTCAACTCAAAGTACCCTGCATACACACAGAGAATCTTGACTTCCAGCCGACATACTTGATAGGTAATGGGTAGAGCTTGTAGATTTGATGCTTTTGATGTGTTTAGATTTTTTTTTGCTCTGTTTTCTCGTGTGTGTGTGTGTGTGTGGTGTGTGTGTGTGTGTGTGTGTGTGTGTGTGTGTGTGTGTGTGTTGTGTGTGTGTGTGTGTGTGTGTGTGTGTGTTTGTGTTTGTGTGTGTGTGTGTGAGTGTGTGTGTGCCTACATCCTATAATTTATTATTATCTATACAGAGAGAAGGGGGGGGGGGGGGGAGAGAGACGACGCCCGAACACGCTTCAATAAGGACCAGAACATTAACAAGAAGAGAAAAAAAAACGTATAATAGCAATACCAACAACAATAACTGCTGCCTCAAACAGCATCAATGACTCTCTTTATTGTTACCCCCTCCTTCATACCTCTTCCACCTCTGTTCTCCGATTCCCATCACAGCACCCTCCGCCTCCCTCCCCCAACTCCCCCCCCCCAACCCCCCCCCCCCCCCCCCCCCCCCCCCCGACCTTCACTCCAACAAAATAAAATGAGTAAGATTATGTTGCAAGACGTGAGAGAAGTCAAAGCAAAACGTCCTTTTCTAAATATGATATGTGATTTATTTAAAACATTCTTCAGGCTTGAAACGTTGGTTCCCTGACTGTACACACATCACATACTATGCTGCAGATACAACTGAAAAAGATTATGGAAATTGAAGCACAACATTTGCCAATGCTGCCCATTCCTGGACTCCTGTTTGACGGGTTTTTTTAACGCACACTAGAGGGAGAGGGACATTTTCATTATTTGATTTAACTTCATATCAACCAATCAAAGCCCGAACTAATACCGTATTTACATTTGTATTGGATGAAAAGTCAACATAAACCCAACTCTCTCTCTCTCTCTCTCTCTCTCTCTCTCTCTCTCTCTCTCTCTCTCTCTCTCTCTCTCTCTCTCTCTCTCTCTCTCTCTCTGGAAACAGCTTTCTTTTAATTATAGGGCTAATTATTTAATCAATCCGTCATTGACTCCCTCTTCTTTCATCGTGATTTAAAAGTGACCTGGGAACGAGACCCCCCGGGTGTAATTTGTCTTCCATCTGCAATTGCTCAGAGGAAAGGGTGGCAGCAGGTGACAGATTGGCAGTGGAAGGGGAGTGGTGTGAAGGGGAACAGAAGAATGCAGAGGGTTGAGAGATGAAGGAAGGACCAGAATAAACCCACAGAGTTGTGCAACGCTACTGGCCACCGCCTGACCATCGCCACCAATGAGAACTATCAGCACTGGCGAATACAACACGTCCATACCGCACAAATCTGACGTCAGACTAAATAGCGATTAATTGAAAACCGATCAACACGTCTTTTTCTCAATCAAAACATAGAAAGCCTTCTACATTTTCGTTGCTTTCTCAAAGAATGAATGCGACAGATCTTGCCAATCAGGTTCATAGGTACGTATGTACAATCCTGTAAAAATTTGCTGCAGACCTGCATTACAACCCACACATGTCAACAAAGTAAGAAAATAAAAAGGGAGGAAGTAATATGTATTATTTAGTGACTGCACAGCACAAATTAACAAGAGACCTCAACGTTTACCATCGATGTGTGGTTAATATAATACTAAAGTAGTTAATTAAATAAGGCGGTTTCAATTTCAGTCTTTGCCAGTTTTTGATACATGTTCAAGAGACATACGATGGACTAGGTGGGTCTAAAAAAAATGATCCCTTGAAAGAAAGTCTGTGTTCTCTTAACTGCTGTTTACTTATTCGTTCATTATTCATTTATTCATTTGCTTGTTTGTTCCTTTATTCGTTTCATGCATATCTTATTTTCTTCCTTGCCTTCTTCGTACTTTTGTTCTAGAAGCGTTGATTCACAGCTTTTGCCTCTTACACACCCAGGCCTACCTTTTGTAATACAGATTTCGATAGTATTTCAAACTAAAACCTAGTTTGTGTGCTATTTTGTGTATAAAGTGGAACGACGAAGTTGTAAGGCATGTGTCAATACGTTATGCAAGGATTCGTTTTTTTGAAAATTAAGTAGATGTTAACACAGAGCAGTGGAGATGCTAGGCTTTCCCGATGGAAGAACCTGAATATCAAAAGTTTGCCAACTGGACCGCAGTATGATTATGCTAACCAGAGTGTGTCACTGATG
>JADBJO010003770.1:130000-132500 GCA_016801955.1 Conus betulinus
CGATAGAAACGCAAGAAAATAATCGAAATGAGTTAAGATGTATTGATGTATTGGGGGGGGGGGGACGACTGTCATTCAAGACCAGGCTTCATGCCGTGGCAATGGCTTGTTATTCTGTAATACGTGTCTGCTTCCAATTTTGCAACAGAACGCATTAGCAACTTAACTATCTAAAAACGGTGTGACACGTTACCTTAACACCTTATGTATATACAATCCTTCTTCATACAAGTTCAGTTTCAGCTTCATCAAAGAAGCGTCACTGCGTACGGACTGGTCTATATACTACACCACGTCCGCCAAGTTCTGAGACCACACTACGCATGATTTTTTAGCCGATTGATAAATGGATCAACAGCCAAGATGATAAAATTGAAAAAGAGGGTCTCGTGGCCACGACCCACCAGATGTCTGACCTACACACCAGCCCAACACGCCGGCCAGACCTTGAGTGCCTACCTAACAACATTGGGATTTTTTTTTTTCGTCATACAAGAAAATTGATAAATTGACATGCACTTTCTCACCTCGGAGTAAGACGCAGTGGGGGGGAGAGGGTGGGAGGGGGGAGGGAGGAAAGGGAGAGAGTGAGGGTCATCACACAGTAATGACAAACTGTTAAACACAAATCGAAAAAATAAACTCTAAGTGTTGGGAGGGAAGGTGTTGGGGGGGGGGGGGGGGGGGGGACGAAAGCACACAGTCATGACAAACTGTTAAACATGATCGAGGAAATTAATATTAAGTGGGGGGGGGGGGGTAGGGTAAGGGGTTGGGGGGCGGTTGGGAGGAGAGACAGAGCGAGAGAGAATTAATTTTCCCCAATAAATAAAGAGAGAAAAAAAAAAGAAAGTGGAAAAGAGGAGGTCTGTGTGACCGCTGTCCATAGTCCGGTTATAGCCCCACACAAAACCACCCTCACTCCCACCCTCACTCCCACCCGTCCCCTACAAGCTCATCCTGGCTTCACCCCCCCCCCCCCCCCCCCCCCCCCCCCCCCCCCCCCCCCCCCCCCCCCTCGCTGAAGTCTCTCCCGTTTGTCACAGTGTTCCTCCAGACGGTCGATTTCTGTCTTCGTCCTGTCGATGTCGGAAAACAGCACTGCAATATTGTTTCCACTCCGCATACACGCACAGAAGAGTTCCTGAATATCGTTCTTAGTTTTGTTCACAGACGAGGCTCGACGTTCACTTTCTTCTTCCAGTTTGTCACACCGTCGGCATATCTCATTGCACATGGTTATGTGTGTGTGTGTGTGTGTGTGTGTGTGTGTGTGTGTGTGTGTGTGTGTGTGTGTGTGTGTGTGTGTGTGTGTGTGTGTGTGTGTGTGTGTGCTTGCGAAAATCTACGCGAATGTGAGTATGTGTTTGTGTACGTGCAAATATTTTTTTTGTTGTATGTGTGTTGGGAGGGAAGGAGTGGGGGTGGGTGGGTGGGAGGGACATGTGGATGAGCCGATGAGGCAAGTTCCATTGAAACAGAGATAGAGAATAGGTTGAAAAGCAGACTCCCGAGTCTGAAAAGTAGTCATGGGTAATATGAAAGTTTTCATGTAACAGTAAATCCGAACGGTTAATGTGAGGACTTTGTGTACCAGGTCCTGTTCAAATATTCAGGTGCATGTTGAATGTTCTTTTTTACAAAGAAAAAAAAACTGACTGCTGCAATGAATTCTGACCGGCGTGTGAGAACTGTGTTTATCAGCCGGCGAAGTGTGAAAAACTGATCGTGGATCAGAAATCCCTTGTTGATTGCTTTCAGCACGAACCGCAGACAAAAGAAGATTCTCCCTGCTGGTTTTGGAATTGTATTTGACATTGCAATCTGAACGTCAGGGTCAACTCTTCGGGCATATCGATGTTCACCTTCCCTAGAGATAGTGCTGTCCTCTGCAGTCTGACTCCGTTGTGTCTGCACTCCAAATGTGAAAAGAAGATTGTTGGGAGGGAGGCAGAAGTGGAGGAAAGAAAGAAAGAAAAAGAAAAGGAAGAAAGAAAGAAAGAGGTAAGTAAGGAATTGCAAAGAACGAATGAAGGAAAGCATCTCTATGTTAGATATCATCACTAGGCAGTTTTGCAAAGCATGGTGATTGTAAATTGACGACGTAGAGTCCACGTCAGTTTTCCAACTTGAGATAGAGACTGAGATATTCCACCCTCCATGCTCTACCATCAGGGGCCCGCGGCGGGAACAGAGCTCGCATCTTCCAGGAGCACTCAAAACATCCAGCTCTACACAACTCCGTCTCCCGAACAGTGAGGGAGTGGAACAAACTTTCCAGTGAGACCACTACAGCTCCAACAGTAGTGGCATTCTTCAGCCGCCTGCGCTGCAGCTCCAGTGACCTGACCTGCCCCCCCCCCCCCCCCCCCCCCCCCCCCCCCCCCCCCCCCCCCCCCCCTAAAGGCTGGCCACTAGTGGAAACCCACACTAGATTGTACATGTGTATAGTTTTAATCCTGTTTTACCCAGTAAGCCATCCAACCAGCTGGCACTCAGC
>JADBJO010003770.1:137500-142500 GCA_016801955.1 Conus betulinus
ACTACGATCTGGCAAATCAAATGACCTGCAGTGGAGGAGGAAATATCTGTCTGTTTGTCTCTGGTTTTTTGTTTGTTTGTTCTCTGTTTTTTTTTTTTTTTTGTTTGTTTGTTTCGGTTTTTGTTTTTTTTTTTGGGGGGGTTTGTTTTTTTGTTTGGGAAGAGGGGTGTTTGTTTGCTTGTTTCGTTTTCACCCTGTTTCGTCCTCTTTCAGATTGTATGGCAGTTGCTAATTGACTCATTTAAAACATTTACTGACAGCAAAGTGAGACTGAATTGCGATACGGCTTGTTGAATTATGTTCAGTCCGCCCGAGCATAAAAGCTTTTCATTTCATGTCGTACTTCCTCCTGTCATTTTTGTTCTTTTGTCTGTCGTGGAGTATTTTCTATGTGTAAGCGTCATAGCATCTTTTTTTTAATGGAATTGCACCTTCAACCACCTAACAGCGTACTATCCATACTGTAGAGTAAGTGGTGTCTTTTTCAATGCATGGCTCGAAATCCCAGCCAACAATGTTTCATATCATGTTCACGTCGTCTTTATGATTGGTCTATTTACTTACAGCAGTTTTTCTCTGTGTCTCCACTTTTCCATGGCACATATATATTCCATACGAACAGCACTGCAGTCAGGTAAAAGGACTCAGATTACAACATTATTTTGTGTGCTGAAATTCTGGAACTCTCATTTTTCCAGTCAAATTGACTCAATAGGTTTCTGAGGTTTCTGAACCCGGTCGGTGCCGTTGATTCAAACGGGAAAACAGGAAACACAGTCCTACTTGCGTTCGTTTTTTTGGTAATACGTCTCTGAGTTTGTCAGACAAATTTTCCTCACATTTGTAACCCGGCGGTCTGCTTGGCGCCGGGCAAAGGAAGCGTGGACTACAGCCTTGCCCTGTAATCTCGGATCCAAATCGAACTCAGTGGAACCACCGTTCCCATGGTGACCTGATATGGAGCTAATATGGACAGCTTCCTGTCAGTTAATAACACTGGCACTACGACAGAGCGATCCTGAATATGGCCGTATATGCGAAAGTTTGAAATGAGTGATGAGAGAGTAATTGCCCCTGAAAGATCCAGAACGCTGAGACAGGAAAGGGAAATACTGATAAACAGAGAACTGAATGACTTTCATTACTTACGCTCAGAGTTTCCTGTCACAACCACTTCAGGTGATAAAGCCATCAGGGATAATTGTCTCATCACAGCAGGGGATGGGGGCCTCTTTGACCCTCTGCCGACACTGACAGATGGACAACGCATTCACATGACCGGGAAATGGTTACCGCTTACATTGGGTGCCAGCGACATACCAAACTTCCGGTCTCTGACTCGAGTTACAATTCAGTGTTCTGTCTCAGAGCCAACAAAGTCACCTCCATGCCTCGAGTCCGTAATGCGGCTTAGAGCTTGACCCACTGGACTGAGCAGATGGCGAGTATGTCCACCGTGTCCTTATCGGCTCATGCTAAGTCGTCAGGCTCTTTGTTTTTCTTCCAGTTAACTACTCGACATAAATCCCAGTTTTCTTCTTCTTCTTCTTCTTCTTCTTCTTTCTTTTCTTCTTCTTCTTGATTCTTTCTTTCTTTCTTTCTCTCTCTCTCTCTCTCTCTCTCTCTCTCTCTCTCTCTCTCTCTCTCTCTCTCCTTCCCCCTTCTTCTTTTGTCCTTTTTTTCTCTCCTATTTCCCTTCTTTTTCCTTCCCTTTTTATCTGTTCAATTTGTTACTTCTCGTCATTCTTTCGTTCTTCATTTCTTACTTTTCTTTTTTTTCTTTCTTTCTTTCTTTCTTTTCTTTCTTTCTTTCTTCCTTATTTATTTGCTCCTTCTTTCTTTATTTTCTGTTGCTCCTTTTTCTTCATTTCTTTCATCCTCTTTCTCTTTCTCCCAAACTTTCTTTCGTTTCCTTTCCTTTTTTTTTTTTCTTGTACGTGTTCTTAGTTCCCATACTTCTGGAGAGTGTTAAAGTAACATACAGGTACCTTTAGTGTGCTTTAGACATGTGTACAATCCAGTTCAAACGTATATAAATGGGACAGGAGAGGGATGGGATAGAAAGGGTTTTCTTCAAGCAAATAGTGAAAAATTCCATCTAATCTATGTCGTTTATAGCCCAGCAGATTGTAGACCCCCTACAGACACTGATAGCTTACTACAAATGACGTTGTTTACTGAATGAAAAAAAAGAAAGAAAGATTACAAGAAAAACGCAAAAAAATGTGAGGGCAAATGAGAAATCGTCAGAATGTTGCAAACTAACGGAAAGAAAACGCACGAAAAATCCTACCCACCTACATTAATTTCCTGTTGGTGAGTGCTGTGAGGTCTGGTTGCCAAGGACAAGAGGATGCTGACCGGCAGCTGTTGGACGTTTACGTCTTCATGACAATCTTCAGCGGAACAAGTCTCCCACTGTGTCCTTAGTGTCTTTGCCGCTGCTCGACCTCTTCATTTTCTGTGTCTGTCAGTCGTGCTGTCTGTCTCTTTCGTGGTGTGTCTGTCTGTCTGTTCTTGTTCGTTTGTTTTTTTTATGTCAGTTCTCGACTCTGCAACTATAGAGAAAATACCCTAAACAATGCCTTCCCGCAAACCAACCCAGCAGTTACCATGAGTCCTTTCCATCCCTTCTGCCAAGACCAAGCTAGGTAGAAAGCTTTAATGTAAACCATCGTATTTTAAACAAGCGTACAAAGCTGTAGTGCAGACTATTCTTAAGTGAGCCAAGCCATACAAAGCTTTAGTGCAAGCCATCCTGAAATAAAGGAAGCTGTATACAAGGCTTTAGATCCACCTACTCTGAAGTAAACTAGCCTACGTATACAGTCTTAATGCCGTTCGTCCTGAAGTAAATCAAGTTAACTACAAAGATGTAATGCCTTCCATCTTGTTATAAACCAAAATACACAAAGCTTCTGTGAGATCTATTCTTAAGTAAACCTTTAGTGTGGTCCTTCCTGAATTAGGCTAAGCTATGTAAAACAATTAGTGTGACCCAGCTTGAGGTAAACCAAGCTAAGGACAAAGCCTTTGCGAGATCCACCATGGAGCTGCGTACAAAGCCTTAATATGACCCAGCCTGAGAACTCGAGTCAGATGTCTGGCACCATCAACGTGGTGTAACACGTTTCAGAGATGGGCAGCACAATTGATACGTCATGTTCACTGCAGTTTCCTAGCGACGGTAACATCCCACCTCCTTCCTTCACCTCACCATTTGCGACCCCCCCCCCCCCCCCCCCCCCCCCCCCCCTTCCTTTTACATTTATCCCACTGCAATTTGATGTTAGTGAAGAAGAAGAAGAAAGAAGAAGAAGAAAGAAGAAGAAGAGGAGGAGGAGGAGGAGGAGGAGGAGGAGGAGGAGGAGAGAAAAAGGAGGAGGAGTTGGAAGAAGAAGAAGAAGAAGAAGAAGAAGAAGAAGAAGAAGCTAGTTTCCTCTATCTGTGCAGTTGGAGTGATAAGCTAAAAGGAGAGAGAGCTCTACCGTCGAATTCTTCACAGATGTAATGATGCCTTCACACGCCCCATCTTCAGCTCGCCACTCTCCTGTCCCCCGTCCCCTGAACAAACATTTTTTTTTTTTTTTCGTCACATTCGTGTAGATGCTGTTTTGTCAGCGAGAAGAAGTGTATGGATTGAATGAATCCATTGATTGACAATCCCTCCACCCTCCAGCACCCACCCCATTCTCCCATTCTCCCACCATCACACATATGCACATTCCGACCATTTCCACACTCCCTTCAACTGACAGCCTTCCTCTAAATACCTCTCTCTGAAACTCACCCTCACCCACACCCCAACTCCTTTTCCATGCACTAAAGTGTACGTGTTTCATTTGAGATAATGAATGAAATAACCGGACATATAGCTTGACGCTCCTCTCCTTTTTATTACCAAAACTGTTGGCATCAACGATCTGATTTATTATCATTTCTGTTTTGCCGTTCCTGCATCATCCAGGGCTTGTGCTGTTCGCAGACGAAACATTTCCACAAAAATGTGTGTTTGCGGTCCTTTCTTTCTTTCTGTTTCTCTTTCTCTTTTCTCAGTGTGTGTGGGGGGGGGGGGGGGAGGGGTGCGTCTCTCTCTCTCTCTCTCTCTCTCTCTCTCTCTCTCTATATATATATATATATATATATATATATATATATATAATAAATAATGTCTCCCTCTCTCTCTCTCTCTCACACACACACACACTCACACACACACACACACACACACACACACACACACACACATATACACACACACACACACACACACACACACACACACACACACACACACACACACACACACACACACACACACACATGCACACACACACACGTCCACACACATACGTCACTCACCACTCCCTACACTCAAAACAGGACTGAATGATTGATGAAAACCTTCCTCTAACACGCACACACACACAACATCTGAAGCGCTGACAACCTATAGTAACAACGTGCTCAGTCAGCCCAGGGGAAAACACTATGACAAGACAGGAACATTCTCCTTTGTATCTTATCGTGCTATAGACAACCCAATTCCCTGTGAAATAGGTTGGTGTCACAACGTCAGCGTTTGAAGAGGATCCATCTGTCTTTGTGTACAAGCGGCAGCCGTTAATTTACTGCCAGAGAAAAATATCTCATGATAAGACTTGGTGTGTGTGTGTGTGTGTGTGTGTGTGTGTGTGTGTGTGTGTGTGTGTGTGTGTGTGTGTGTGTGTGTGTGTGTGTGCGTGGTGCGCGCGTGCGTGCGTGCGTGCGTGTGTGTGTGCGCGTGTGTGTGTGTGCGTGTGTGTGTGTGTGTGTGTGTGTGTGTGTGTGTGTGTGTGTGTGTGTGTGTGTGTGTGTGTGTGTGTGTGCACGCCTGCATGTGCATTCGTACATGTGTAAGTGCGTGTGTGTGTGCTATGTGTGTGTGCTTGAGTATGCATGTGTGTGTGTGTGTGTGTGTGTGTGTGTGTGTGTGTGTGTGTGTGTGTGTGTGTGTGTGT
>JADBJO010003770.1:145000-147500 GCA_016801955.1 Conus betulinus
AAAATAGCAAGTTTGTCTTTGTACCACATGCCATCTTTCCAGAACGCTTCATTAACATATGTACAGCAGGTTTTGCGTGATCGTGCCGATCTGTAACAGCATGTGTCCTATACTGCAGATCCACAACACAGATTTGCTCCAGCATTCAGTATGTTTGTGTTTCAGCCAAATCACATCCGTCTTCCAAATTTCGTGAAATCAGTTTTACAATTTCTGCCGTCATTTTGTCTGGCGGATCCTCAGTTCCTTACCAATAATTTGACAAATCTGTCTTTGGGACACGTGTCATGTTTCCGCCAAGCTTGGTCAATTGAGTTTAGTATTTTGCGTGTAAATTAGCGAACACGCAAACAGACACAGGTTGAAAACATCGCATCCCAAGTGGGCGGAAGCGAGTGGGGAAAAAATGCCACACAGACATGGTCTGTTTTACTGTTCCCTGGGAACCTGGAGGCTGATAAACAAGATGTGACCTACAGTCTGCAGCTGTCTGGAACAATCCACAGACATCTCCAGGACACTGGAAAGGTGGTGCTGGAATAACGACCTTCTTTCAGAAGAGAACAGTTACACCTACCCCCCTCCCCCTCCTCCCCCTACATCCCGTAGTTCCTCCCCTCCATGCCAGCCTGATCCTCCCACCGGACCAGAAGCAGTCTGTGTCGGCTGTTATGCTAATCAAGCAATGCCTTCGCACCCCCCCCCCCCCCCCCCCCCCCCCCCCACCGTCCCCTGACGTCCTGTGGTCTTTCACAGAGCATGAACCATTTCTAGCAGAGTCCTGAACTGTAGTGTCATGTGCTACGCTGTTCTGTTGCTGTGATTCTTGCTGAGCACTGTAAGGTATTTCGGGGGTGGGGGGATTTCTGCAACTTAAACGGCCTGGGGTAGCGATCATCCTTTCTCGTCTATGTCTCTGTTCCTGATTTGTATAAGGCGTTCAAAATCCGCTCCATTTGCTGTGCGTGATTGATATCGTTCTCCTTTCCTTTGCGTTGAATGTTTATTTCTTCTATTCATGTGATTTTGTTCTCCTTTTAGTTGCATTACGTGTATGATTCTTGAATTCATGCATTGCATGTATAAACCACCCCCTTCAAGAGGGGCTATGGCCTTTTTTGAATAAATTATCCGCATCCGCATCCGCATCCTCTCTCTCTCTCTCTCTCTCTCTCTCTCTCTCTCTCTCTCTCTCTCTCCCCTCATTACTAACTATGGTAATGTCATAAAAGCGAAGACTAAAAACTCATTTTTTAAGCCAGATACAAAGTTAACATACTGAAACCTGCAACTGAACATTTTTTTTCTCATATCAGATTAATATTTTTTGTTTCGTCAATAGCTTTATGGATCTCGTTTCAATATTTTCTTATTTAGGTAACTAAATGTGTCATCAATTCATCTCAGAACTGCTGCTGTATATTCCCTGATCATTTCCTACCTTATTTTCGCTTGTTGAATTATTCGTCACCCGCCCAAGATAAACAATCATTATTCTTATTGTCATTTCCTGTTATTATTGTAAGTATGTCTGTCATTAAAGATCCCCCTTTGTCTACCGTCAAAGTTTCGAATTCATTTCGAACGCAGGTTATACTCCAAATAGACCATTGTCTATATTGAAGAATAAACGCGTTTCTTTTACTCAGTGTATAGTTTCCAATCGCAACCAAACAGTATTTTACATTTTGTGTATATAGTTTGATACAATATACTTTGCTTGAGGAGCGTCTACCCACTGTCTCTATTTCTTCCATGACACATATATACTCTGTATCATCTGTATCGCGGCACAGACACAAGTTTTCAGATAATGTTTGTGTGTTGAAATTCTGGAACTATCATTATTCCAGTTAAACCGACATATGAAGTTTCTCGGGGTTTTTTTTTTTTTTTTTTGGACTCAGTCCGCGCTGCTGATTCAAATGGAAAAACAGGAACCGCGAAGTCTACTTTCATCCATTTTTCTAATATTCTGATACGTCCCAGAGACTGTCAGACAAATTTTTCCTAACATTTGTAACCCGCCGGTCTGCTTGGCGTCGGACAAAGGAACTGTGAACGACAGTCTTGCCACGAAGTCTCAGACACAAATCGAACCCTATAGAACCATCGTTCCCATGGAGAACTAGTATAGGGCTAATATGGACAGCTTCCTGTCGATTACCAGTGCTGGCACGCTGCAAGAGAACGACCTGAGTATGGCCCAGTATAAGAAAGTTCGGAATGATCCTAGCTAAATTTTATGTATACAAATGTAAGTTTGAAGGAACACAACCTCAATTCCAACAGTTTGCTATATATTTGGAAAAAAAAAAAAGTATGACTTTGAAAAAATATGCCAGCCGTAAAGATGTCTCAGCAGAACTTACTGGCACGATGGCATATATATCTACCTATCTTTGAGTAGTTTACAAACCTTAGTAAGCGTAGAAGTAATACAGTTCTTTGCTTTATACAAGCGTATATGTATTTTGTCCAATTTGCTGGGTGCCTGTAT
>JADBJO010003770.1:157500-160000 GCA_016801955.1 Conus betulinus
AGACAGACAGACAGGCTATCATACAGACAAACACACGGACAGACACACAGGCAGTCAGACACATAGACACAAAGAAAGACAAAAGACAGAGGCAGAGAGACAGACGAGACGAGAGAGAGAGAGAGAGAGAGAGAGAGAGAGAGAGAGAGAGAGAGAGAGAGAGAGAGAGAGAGAGAGAGAGAGAGAGAGAGCGGCAGGGGCAGACAAAATGGCCGACGGGGAGGAAGGGGAGGATGGAAGTGAAGAAAAGAAAGAGGAACAGAGAGGGGGAATAGACAGAGATAAAACAGACATCTGCCCACAGAAGAAGAAAGAACCGAGGAGACCCAATCAGGACTGCCGACAAACAAGGCAGCCAGCTTGGCCTCCCAGACCTATTTGGCTTCCAGACAGCTGACTGGTCATCGGGTCTCTTCCCGGACTTCTGACCTCAAGCGTTGACCGCAGTGACCACTGGTCCTCCACATCGCTCCTCCACCTTCCTTACACCTTCACGTCCTCTGTAACCTCCTGCCCAACGACTGTGTTGCTTGTCCTCTCTGTTTCTGTCTCTGTCTCTTTGTCTCTCTTGTTTTCTCTGTCGCTATGTGTGTCTGTGTGTGTGTGTGTGTGTGTGTGTGTGTGTGTGTGTGTGTGTGTGTGTGTGTGTGTGTGTGTGTGTGTGTGCGCTCTCTCTGTCTGTCTGTCTGTCTGTCTGTCTGTCTCTCTCTCTCTCTCTCTCTCTCTCTCTCTCTCTCTCTCTCTCTCTCTCTCTCTCTCTCTCTCTTCACCTTTCCCAGTCAGAAACGGGAGTCCTCTGACGTAAAGTCTTGAGTCGTCTCCCTGTTCCCCACTTCATCAATCATTCACCATTATTCCTGTCTGGTGAAGGTCTTACTACAATAATTCATTGTCAGAGGACTCACCAGTCCACACCAGCGGATTCGATCTACAAACATTAGAGACATTTTTCTCGAGGATTCAAATCTTCATGACTAACAGTCTGATTCAAACAAAGTGGTCGTGCCCCACAACAAAATCAGGTCTATGATTGTAGCCACTGGCTTCGAACCCCATTTAGCGGCTCATTACCAAAGATTCATTTGAACAGCGCCTCCATTGAACAGATAATGACCACCCTGTTTTAACTGCAATAATAGTTAAACAAAATTAGAATGATAATTTCATGTTGATAATGACCACCCTGTTTTAATTGCAATGATAGTTTTGAAAAAAATAGAATGATAATCTCATGTTGTTGTTGTTGTTGTTGTTGTTCTTGTTGTTTTGCATGAATATCATCACAAATCTTTTCCCCGTTATTCAACGTAAGCGTGATGTCAACATTACAGCACTGAAGCCCTCTTTTTTATTTTATCTAACTTGCACTTCATCTCATAATTATATCCAACACTCTTTAATCTTATAGAACGTGTGCAACGGTTTCCACGTAAAGACTAACTTCTCCATCAACGAGAAATAAAGACCCACCCCTCTTCCCACTTCTTCCCCCTTTCCCCTTTCCCTCCCCAACGTTCCCCTCTTTACGGATCAGAATATAAAACCATTAAAAACACACAGAAACAAACGAACAAAAAAAAAAAAAAATAAAGAAACAAAAACAAGCCAACAAACAAAACCAAAAGCATTCGCCTTGGAGTTACCAAGGCGTCATTTGTGTTTGCAATGTCATAAACTCCATGTCATGTTATGATAGTGTCATGTTTACGATGTTTACAATGTCATGAATCCCATGCCATGTTGTGATACATGTCCTGTTTACGAGTCTGAAAAGACGTTTCCATCGCGGAATTTCCTTCGACCTCACGAAAGAATCAATCAATACAAAACCAGCCTGCTGTTATTTAGATAATAGGTCTGGAACTCTCTTGCGACTGAGCTTAAAGCATCTCACTGGTGAGGCATTTCAAAAAAAAACAGATCTTTCATCTCAAAATCATGTCATGTTTTCATCTTTTAATGAAATTCGCCTGCACGACGTGCCATTGTAATGAATAAGACAAATATAGCTCACACTGTGTCCCTTTATCAGATCAGATAGGGGGTCAAGGAAAAGGACAAGAAAGGGGGAGAAAAAGAAAAAGAGAAGAGAAGTGTGTGTGTGTGTGTGTGTGTGTGTGTGTGTGTGTGTGTGTGTGTGTGTGTGTGTGTGTGTGTGTGTGTGTGTGTGTGTGTGTGTGCGCGCGCACGCGCGCGCGCGCATGGCGCGCGCATGGCTAACGCCACGGTTGCAAGTAGGACGTGCTTGCACCATGGGACGATTTATGACATGCTGGGCCAGACAGTGGGATTCCCGATGTGTGTGTGTGTGTGTGTGTGTGTGTGTGTGTGTGTGTGTGTGTGTGTGTGTGTGTGTGTGTGTGTGTGTGTGTGTGTGTGTGTGTGTGTGTGTGTGTGTGTGTGTGTGTGTGTGTGAGTGTGTGTTGTGTTTGTGAGTGTGTGTGAGTGTGTGTGTGTGTGTGTGTGTGTGTGTGTGTGTGTGTGTGTGTGTGTGTGTGTG
>JADBJO010003770.1:165000-170000 GCA_016801955.1 Conus betulinus
AGCCCAGCCTGCCAATCACCACAGCCACAGGCAGGAAGTGTGTGCCATGCCCAACCAGCCGGAAGACCCGCAGAGGGAAGTGTCCCTGCCATACAAAGGGTTGAAATGCATCCCCAGGTGAATCAAAGTTCAGAGCAAGGTCGATTCGATAGGAGTCGCGAATGGTAAGGATCTGAAATAGTGTATGTCCGTGGAAACACGTATGCAGGTTAACACACACATGCACGCGCGCACAATCGCTCTCTCTCTCTCTCTCTCTCTCTCTCTCTCTCTCTCTCTCTCTCTCTCTCTCTCTCTCTCTCTCTCTCTCACACACACACACACACACACACACACACACACACACACACACACACACACACACACACACACACACACACACACACACACACACACAACGCACACACACACACACACACACACACACACACACACACACACACACACACACACACACACACACACACACACACACACACACACACACACACACGCACACAAACACACACACACACACACAAACGCACACAAACACACACACAAACTCACACACACACACACACACACACACACACACACACACACACACACACACACACACACACACACACGCCAGTGGGGGACCCATTTCAATGCTGACTGCCACAGCCAGACCCACACCTCCAGCACTGTTGTTTGGCCAAACCGCTGCTCAGCGACAGACAGAAAGGTCATGGAGTCAATGAACATCGCTCGCCTCGGCACCACAGCTCCGGAAGGACTCAGTTACCACAGCTGACTTTTTTTTTTTTAGTTTCAATCATTCCAGTTCTCTACCCCCTCCTTCCTTTTCTCCAGCTTCTCTTCCCTCCTCCCTCTCCTCTCTCTCTCTCTCTCTCTCTCTCTCTCTCTCTCTCTCTCCTCTCTCTCTCTCTCTCTCTCTCTCTCTCTCTCCAGATTGAAACTTAATGTATGAAGCCAGCATGTTTTGCCGATGTTGTTTGCAATAGACGACAAATTCTAGAGATTAAGCCATTTCAGATCTTCCATCTAGTGACAGCCTTTCCTTTTTTTTATTCTGCCGGTGGATCGTCTTGCAGAGGAACGGTGGCTCGATCGCTGAACAAATAAGAGTTTCCCCCCCCCCCCCCCCCCCCCCCCCCCCACCCCTCACCCCCTGTCTCGCTGAAAAAAAAGCGGTTTTCGACTACATGGAAACGAGTTTCTGATTACGGACACAATAAAGAGCATCACAGAAGGTAATTTACTGAGAGAAAAACAAGGCAGACGACTTTCGTTCATGTAAAGTAAAGAGAAAGACCGCAAGGAATTGCAAAGTTTGCTGCATAAAATCCTGTTCTCTTTTGGGTTGGTTTTGCAAGAGTGTTGTGGCCATTTGTTTCCAGTAGTTTTTTTTTTTACTAAACTGTTTGCTCTCTTTGCTCTCTCTCTCTCTCTCTCTCTCTCTCTCTCTCTCTCTCTCTCTCTCTCTCTCTCTCTCTCTCTCTCTCTCTCTCTCTCTCTCTCTCTCTCTCTCTCTCAGACGGCTTGTTTATATCGGTAACGGCTGTAAATGGATTTGGGGAAAGGTGTATATTTGCCCAGAACTTTCGGACCGACGGTGATTTAACCATTCGAAAAAAAAAACTGTTCAATATTCTGGAAGTTAAAAGTAAAAGACCCATTTTGTGCCCAGTTTGAGGAGATAGGTGATTGCCCCTTCTTCGTTTCATTGCCTTGAATGTTGTTTGTCTTGCCTGAAGAAGAGCAAAGAGGTCGGAGCGCGTCGCGTTTTGTCTTAGAAGTTGTTTGTCTCTTTCATTCGGCGGAATATTAATCTTTCTTTTAAATTTGAAAATTTAGTTTCGGATTATTATAATTTGAATATATCTTTTACTCTGTCAACCTTATTTTCATTTCGTCCATTTTATAGGTCTTTCGTGCGAAACCATGGCAGAATATTTGCTCACACAGCTGGACGAAATGAAAATAAGGTGGACAGAGTCCCAGATGGAGTTCAGAGAGAGATTTTCAACATGTCACCATATCTTTCATCATATTAAAATGTTTTCACTCAAATTAGTAGTATTAGATGAAGCTTTTAAGAAACTCTTTTAGAACACCAATGAAAATAAAACGAAGATTATGTGTTTTTTTTCTGAAAGGCGGAATTGGAGTCAGAATTATAAACAGAGGCTGCAACAAGAATGTTTTAGGAATGGTAAACAAACGTAACCGTAATTCGAGTTCGTTTTTACGAAAGAGCTTACGGAAGCGCGTTGATGTTTCGGCGGTAAAAAGCAAAAAAAAGAAGTTGTATTGAATGTGTAAAACATGTAGTGTGGTTTGCTTTTACGATAATCTTTAACATTTGAGTGTAACCTACATTGATGTATGCAGCTGAAATGCGAGACCTAAACAAACTGATGACGTTCAGACAGAAAATAAAGGCTCGCTTCTGCTCCTGAGCAATTTTGACAGTCTCTTTGAAAGTACCCAATTTTTTTGTGCATGCATGCGTACGTGCGTTGGGGCGTGCGTGGGTGCGTGCGTACATGCATCCGTGTGTGTGTGTGTGGAGGGGGGTGTGTGTGTGTGTGTGTGTGTGCGTGCGCGCGCGTATGTGTGTGTGTGCGTGCGCGCGCGCGCGCGCGCGCGCGCGCGCGCGTGTGTGTGTGTGTGTGTGGTGTGTGTGTGTGTGTGTGTGTGTGTGTGTGTGTGTGCGTGCGCGCGCGCGCGCGGCGTGTGCGTGTGCATGTGTGTGTGTGTGCGTGTGTGTGTGTGTGTGTGTGTGTGTGTGTGTGTGTGTGTGTGTGTGTGTGTGTGTGTGTGTGTGTGTGTGAATTCGAACGGTTTCATTTATATCTTGCTTGTTTCGTTAGATATATTAAGTATAGGCTGAAGATTTAAATGTGGACGTGTTCAATCACTGAGACTCACGTACATCAAGACCAACAAAATAGATCAAAGAGGTAAAACATAGTTCCGTTGGAAACACTTTGCTGTGGGGTTTCATCATGCATGTTAAATCAGAAAGCAGCGCCAGAGAAAAACTCAGTTTTGTTCAAACATCACTGTATTTGCAAGACTCGAATGGCTGTGTCATAAATAAAGACATATGGCATTTACCGACTTTTTCAAACAACCATTGAATAGCCAACCTTGCTTCCAATCTCTGAACAAAAGGTGTTTTCGTGAGTTGCTTGTTAACTAAGAACTTGGGTATTGCCAATGTATAGCTGTTTCTTCAGAATCATATTGAGAGAAAAAATTCTTCGTGCCATTCTGTACATGTCTGCCCTCTGTACAGCGAAATCAGATTCAAATACATGAGCGGAATTTAACAGCGTTGTATTCATGTTCTGTGCAATGAATCAGAAACATATCCTAAAATATGTGCACGTCGTCCGAATTTTTTTAAAAAATGTGGTCGAGTGTATGCAAGTATACACTTTTTGTTGAAAGTACGAACGACTAGTTACCATATGCTTGTTCTTCTGTTCTTCTTTTTTTACACACATCATCTTGCAGTTGTACCTTCAGACGATTTCTAAGTGAACAAATATGTTTTTTTCTCTCTCTCTCTCTCTCTCTCTCTCTCTCTCTCTCTCTCTCTCTCTCTCTCTCTCTCTCTCTCTTCGATTTGCCTTTATTGATGTATCCATTTTTAGCAGTGGGTTGTGTTCATTATTGTCGCTGCTTTCCTGTGGTGTCTTCTTTAAAGATGTTCTGTTTAAGTCCTTCCAAAACGTACCTTAATGTTGTAGATATACGCTTTGTTCTGAGATACTCTGGGGGTGTTGTTCATTGATTGTGTGCAAATTACACAGAATAATGTATTTTCTATATTTGAAACCACAGTATCATACATAAATCTCTTATTTTGTTGTATTTTGTTATCCCCAGTCCTTCGTATATGTGGTAGATTCTCTTGTCTTGTGTGTGATTCTTAGATACTGTTGTCTTATAGATAAAGGTTTGTGCCACTGTTGTATTTGGTTAACAAACTTGAAACTATAAAATTAGCGCGGTTTTTTTTTTTTTTTCGTTCTTGTAGTGCCAGTGGACATTTCTACAAATTTTGATCTTCGATCCGCAAAATGTTACACTGTGAACAGTTGACCTTCCAAGGATGGTCTTAGAAAATGCATTTTAAATCTAGATAACGCAGTTAACAAACGAGAAGTGCCACAGTCTATTCTCTGTCATTCTGGTTAGCAATCCAGCTTATTTTGCTGTGATGAGTCTAGGGTATATTTCCAACATTGCCGGTCAAATGGTGAAAAGCGAGAGAGATGCTACATGGACTAACGAAAACTGCTGAAAGATTTTGTGAGTCTAGAACCGTCACGCAAGAATTGATCATTCCTCCAGTGACGATGTGCGACGCTTACTTCATCTTGCGTAAATAATAAAACAGACAGGTACTCATGATTTTGACGATCTGTGTGGTAAAATTCTGTATCTTGTTTATATGACCTTTGTATTCATACAACTCATTTCTGTAACATGTTCTGGCAAGCGAAAATAATCCCCCATTTTTGAAATCTGGAAATAAAACTGGAAATTCGAACAATAGACCTTTTTATTTTGATTTGTCCTCTCTAGGCCGAAGAAGAGAGAGAGAGAGAGAGAGAGAGAGAGAGAGAGAGAGAGAGAGAGACAGCGGACAGACAAACAGACAGAGGAAGACAGAGACGGAGACTGACAGACAAAGAGACAGAAGCTAGAGAGAGAGAGAGACGGACATACATCTTTTCTCTAAGCTAGAGACAGACAGACAGAGATAGAGAGAGAGAGAGAGAGAGAGAGAGAGAGAGAGAGAGAGAGAGAGAGAGAGAGAGAGAGAGAGAGAGAGAGAGAGAGAGAGAGAATGAGACAAAGGGAGGGAGAGGGGAGAAGAGAGAGAGGGGAGAGGGGGGAGGAGGGGCGGATTCATCCCATCCTCAAGTCAGAAGGACAGACATGGCCTCAATGGTCGGGGACAAATCGCACAGAAAGATCAATAGGGCGGGGGAGGA
>JADBJO010003770.1:175000-177500 GCA_016801955.1 Conus betulinus
GAGCCGCTTGTTTTGAAAGAAAAAAAATAAGACTGTGGTTATCTCTTTAAGTTCGTTTTTCAAGAATTTTATGACCATTTATTTCCCATACATTTTTGTTTTGTTTTTCCACACTAGATTTGGAGAGATCGTTTATCGTTTCTCTCTCTCTCTCTCTCTCTCTCTCTCTCTCTCTCTCTCTCTCTCTCTCTCTCTCTCTCTCAACACACACACACACACACACACACACACACGCGCACACACACACACATACACAAACGCGCGCGCGCGCGCGCCGGCACGCACGCACGTACGCAAGCTCGCACGCACACACACACACACACACACACACACACACACACACACACAACCTCAGACAGACTGATAGACCAAAAAATGGTTAGACGGGACAGACAGACAGAAAGAGAATAACACACACACTCGCAGCAGCAGCAATAGCAGCTGCAGCAGCAGTAGTACTAGTAGTAATAGTTGTCATAGTAGTATGATCATTATTGTTACTATCATTACACGAAAGGAAAATGTGTGTGTTGTAGAAACGATTATACAAAAGGTAGTGTGCTCAGATGTGTAAGTGGATGCTACTCGGCAGCGTTTGCAGATGTTGGGGATCTTTCTCAAGTAATTGTGGGAATGTGAATAAATCAACACTGCAGCTGACTAATGACTAAGATTTCTAAGTACCGTTATTGTTAGAGAGAGAGAGAGAGAGAGAGAGAGAGAGAGAGAGAGAGAGAGAGAGAGAGAACGAAGTTTAATGCTAATAAGCTGTTAGCCATTTAGCAAATCGGCGCGATGTACAATGACGAAATGTGACTCGATTCCATTGATATGAACACCACAGCAATGTCTTTGTCTTCCACTTTACATGACAAAACGCGAACGAGAAAATGTCACTGGTATGCCTTCATTGTCAGTTCTGGAGATGACGGTCACCCCAGGTAAAACTGGATCAGTCCGTGGAGAGCGTGCAGCCGCCGCAAAGCACGTGCTTGGGTCTCTGCGTGTTCTGTGTTGCGAGTGCGTCTTCCTTTCCGACGAGTGGCCAGTTTGACACATTTCTCTGACGACATCTTTCTTTCTTTTTGCTTCACAAACCAGAACAGGCAATCGTCGTCCCAGTGCAGATCGCAGGAATATTCCAAAACAACATCATCAGATTCACACAGCAGCACACCCTTATCGTCCGTTCGATGAAGCACAGCCTTCCGGAACTCTTTATTTCTAGGCGGATTACGCAATCGTCTCTGCACCTGCCGATCAGTCAGAGTAGCAACATAATCCTCCACACTACTCCAGTGTCAAAACCGGTAACTACTTTGTCGATAGATTGTTCAAACACTTAATTCGACGTCCGGCTGCTGGATTTCTGAATCGCGGATGTTGCACTCCAACTGATGGGAAGACAAAGACAGATGAGAATCCGGAATTCGCGGCGTGTCATCTTCATCGTAGGTAGACATGTTTTTATTCTGCAATGTCCTGTGTACTTTTGCTGTGTACTGCGTTCGTTTGACTCAATGTTAAGCAGTTCCTTTTCATTACTGGTGTTTCTGGGTCTAGCACCAACCTGTTCACGTCGTCTGTTCTGTTGTTTGGCTCTCTCTATTGATCTCGACGCACCTGGCTGGGGGTGGGGGTGGGGGGGTCTTCTATAGAACTGAACTTGTGTTGCCCGGCTCAGCACAGGATCCGCCATTGTTGTTGTTGACACTGGGCTGCCTGGCTTCAGTCGCAAAACGACCACCGTGTTGCCGCCTTCACCTGAAAGGTTCCAGCTGGACACGGTATTGTCAGTCAGCAGGACGTTCAGGGCTGTCTCCGCGGTCGATGGAAGTCCAGTAACTGGCACTGTCACAGGAAAACACAAATGTTTTGCTGCAGCTGAAATAAATAGCGCCCTGTCATTTTCGTGTCAAACCACGTGACCCCGAGAGAGAGAGAGAGAGAGAGAGAGAGAGAGAGAGACAGAGAGATATTATTCACCAGAGTTCTATACGAGGCTGAAAGTGAGCTGGTGTGAGATTGATAGGACAGTGTGAGGTGTTAGAGAAACTTCTTCATACACGTTCAGAAACATACCAGAGGACAGGACGAGGCAGAATATAATCTAACACTCTTTCAATAAACAGACTCAGAATTTACACATGCACTTGTTTCGACTACAATTTATAACAGACATTCCAGGAACCCTAACTTTCAACTAAGACCATCTCTGTCTAAACTAATAAAAACAGACACACAAAAACACAGAAGTCACATACCTTAACACCATGATCACTGTGGCCAGGTCCGAAGGTCAAGAGGCCCAGCAACAACACTTGACTGAACCAGAGGATGCCAGGAAGGAGAGCGAGCGCAAGTTGATATCTTTAGTTTATACAGCTTTTGCCCGAGTCGGAATTGAATAACTGTGAAGCGTGGCACGTCTTTGACACAGTGAGAGAACGCCAGGCATTGGATATAATCGAGGTCTGGTTTTCATTACTGACCAACTGCT
>JADBJO010003770.1:180000-187500 GCA_016801955.1 Conus betulinus
TGTAAAGATATTTCAAAAGTTCTTGACCACCCAATAGGGAAAGCACCCAAACTTGATATCTTCAAACATTTCAGTTATCAAAGGTTTTCTGAAAATTAACAAAGGCAGCATGAAGTTTCGTGTTTTTAGCCAAACACTCATCAACATAATGTTAAGATGCGGTCTGTTGTAATGCAACATGCCCGAAACATGCCCCTTTTTCAGTATTCTTCTTTTCTCGTTCTGCCCATGTAGTAAATTGTTAAATCAATGGATAGTGGTATACTTTGCGTACAACACATGCTAAGACAATCCCTCGAAAGTGCTCAGATGGGGTAACGTCTCCTTTCTCCTGTAAAGATATTTCAAAAGTTCTTGATCACCCAATAGGGAAAGCACCAGAATTTGATATTTTCAAGCATTCCAGTGGAAGTTTTTAACAGGCCTTGCATTTCTCCAGCTTAATCTTAGCACGTGACACAAATGATTCCAATAACAATTTGTTTTCTCAGGAACGAAACGCTTGCTTACTTTCTCCCACGTTCGAATTAGGTTTGGGTTCTTTCTTCACTTCACTTGAACATGGTCAGTGGCAACTCCATTGTAATCAAATGTGTCAGTTAAAGACAAAACACCAAACATACAGCCCACGAAAAAGGATAGACAGACAGACAGACAGACAGACAGACAGACAGAGCCACAAAGAGAGAGAGAGAGAGAGAGAGAGAGAGAGAGAGAGAGAGAGAGAGAGAGAGAGAGAGAGAGCGACAGAAACAGAGACAGACAAACAGACAGACAGAGACAGACAGACGAACAAATATACCGAGTTGACGGACATAAAGACAGCGAAAGATTGAGGCCTGGGAGAAGGGGGCGGGGCGAAATGGGGGTGGGGGTGTATATAGCGTTCTCTGTTCATCTTTTTTCTTCTTGTTCATCTGATTTTTAAAAAAATATTTCGCTTAAACTTTTTCTGCAGTTCTGTTAGAGACAAAATAAATGTGCCCAAGGTGGCCTTTCTTATAGAATGTGTGATACGCGGCAATATGTTATGAGAGAAGGAGAGACAGACAGACAGACAGACAGAGAGACAAAGACAGAGACGGACAGGCAGACAGACAGACAGAGATAGGGGAGGGGCGGTGGACGAGGAGAGAGTGAGAACGAGTGGGGGTGAAGGGACAGAGAGAAGATACATGGAGCAAGGAAAGAGAGATAGGAAAAGAATATGACGGAGGGGAGAGATAGAGAGGGGAAGAGAGGGGAGGGAGAAACAAAAGGAGATGAAGCCAGGGAGAGGGGGGTGGGGGTGGGTGGTCGTACGGAATAGAGAGGGAGTCAAGAATGGACAGAAAAGGATGAGTTAATGGAAGATTCACTGAGAGAGAGAGAGAGAGAGAGAGAGAGAGAGAGAGAGAGAGAGAGAGGGGGGGGAGGGAGGGAGAGAGAGAGAGAGAGAGAATAAAGAGGAGAGAGAGAGAGGGCCATCAATGTATTTTCGTATACGCGAGCAAGGCGGACGAACTAGAATGCCATGGAAAAACAGAATAAACAAGCCACGCTACTTCATACCTCTGTTGCAGTAATGGTAATGGCTCTCTCTCTCTCTCTCTCTCTCTCTCTCTCTCTCTCTCTCTCTCTCTCTCTCTCTCTCTCTCTCACACACACACACACACACACACACATTTATTCTCTCTCTCTCTCTCTCTCTCTCTCTCTCTCTCTCTCTCTCTCCCCTCCTCTCTCTCTCGTATTTTCTTTCCTATTCTCTCTCTCTAGATCTCTCCCTCTCACCCTCTCTTTCTTTTATTTTCTTTCCTCCTACCCTCTCTCTCTCTCTCTCTCTCTCTCCTCTCTCTCTCTCTCTCTCTCTCACTCCCCCACCCCTCTCTGTCTCTCTCTGTCTTCCTCTTTATTTCTCTCTCTGTCTCTCTCTCTCTCTGTCTCTCTCTCTCTCTCTCTCTCTCTCTCTCTCTCTTTCTCTCTCTCCCACTGTCTCTCTCTCTCTCTCTCTCTCTCTCTCCCCCCCTCTCCTCTCTCTCTTCTCCTCTCTCTCTCTCCTCTCTCTCTCTCTCTCTCTCTCTCTCTCTCTCCGTTTTAGTACAAAATACATAGCAATGCTGACTTAAAATGTCCGCTTTGCAAAAATGAAAAAGAAGATGATGTTCATTTTGTCTTATGTTGTCCTGTTTTGAGTGACTTAAGAACTCAGCATATACCTTGTAAATTTTTATGCAAATCCAAATAAATTTAGACTTGCATTGCTTATGGCAACAGAGCATAAACAAACTGTGAAACAACTGTCCATTTATCTTTATAAAGCATTCAAGTTGCGTTCTGTTCTGGCTTCTTGATTAGATACTAAATATGTGTTTAATTATGCATTTGTTGTATAGAAGTTACTTACCCCTTCATGAGGGGCAATGGCCTATACATGAATAAACTTTCCGTTTCCTTCTCTCTCTCTCTCTCTCTCTCTCTCTCTCTCTCTCTCTCTCTCTCTCTGATTCCTGCCGGAGGTACAGGGTAATAACATCATGGCTCTTCTCTTCATGATATCTTTTTATCTCATACTTCCCGCTGTTCATTTCCCATCACGCACTTCGAGTCCTTATGGTACAGACCACTGGCCTCTGTGTGTGTGTGTGTGTGTGTGTGTGTGTGTGTGTGTGTGTGTGTGTGTGTCTGTGTGTTTGTTTTTGTTTTTGTGTGCGTGTGTGTGTGTGTGTGTGTGTGTGCGTGCGCGCGCGCGCGCGCAAGCGCGCGCGCGTGCGTATGTGTGTGTGTATGTGTGTGTGTTAGTGTGTTAGTGTGTGTGTATGTGTGTGAGTGTGTGTGTGTGTGTGTGTGTGTGTGTGTGGTGTGTGTGTGTGTGTGTGTACGTGTACGTGTATGTGTGTGTGTTTCTGTATGTGTATGTGTGTGTGTGTGTGGGGGGGGGGGGGGGGGTATGTGTGTGGGGTTCGCGTGTGTGTGTGTGGGGGGGGGAGAGTGGTGTGTATGTGTGTGTGTGTCTATCTGTCTCTCTGTCTGTCCGTCTGTCTGTGTATGTATGTGAGTGTGTGTGTTGTGTGTGTGTGTGTGTGTGTGTGTGTGTGTGTGTGTGTGTGGTGTGTGTTCTCTGTGTGCGTGTGTGAGTCTGTGTATGTGTATGTGAGTATGTGTGTGTGAGTGTTTGTGTGTGTGTGTGTGTGTGTGTGTGTTGTGCGTGCGCGTGTGTTTGTGTGTACGCGCACGCGCGCGCGCGTGTGTGTGTGTGTGTGCGCGCGCGCGTATGAGTGTGCTTGCGCGCCCATGGGTGTGTGTGTGTGTGTGTGTGTGTGGTGTGTGTGTGTGTGTGTGCACGCGCGCGCGCGCGCGCGTGTGTGTAGCGACTGCGGTATGGAGAAATCTATTTCTTCGGCGCGTCCTCTGACTTCTTGTATAGGACAGTCTTCCTTCTTCTTTTCGTCCTTTGTTTCCGCCCTGTACAAACCTATTTTGACCAAAAGAGCACAGTGATATAAGAAGAAGAAAGGGAAGCATAAAAAGCAGATATACGAAGAACAGGAAGAAGAAGAAGAACAAAAGATTCATTTTCGTCGTCCATTTCGTCTCGATGTGTAGAAGACAAAGACTACCGAATACCACCCTCGGTGTTCTAGTAATTGAAAAGGAAGATCATCACGACATTCCCTGATGGATCTGGCGATTCTGTAAGACACGCCAACGTCAGGTTGGGTGCGTGTGTGTGTGTGTGTGTGGGCGGGGGTTGGGGGTGGGGGGATGGCGGTGGTGCTTCCTCTTTCTGCATGTCACTGTCCATGTTTCAGAGCTTCTTCCCGCCAAACTAGAATCCCCCCCCTTCTCCCCCCCCCTCCCCCCCCCCCCCCCCCCCCCCCCCCCCCTGTTCGTTTCCAGCGTTCCTATCAAATTTTTTTCGGTTTTGTTTTCACATATATCGTATTACGTTTTCTTACTGAATTCTATGCATTGATTCAAACAATGGAAAAGAAAAAAGAAGAAAGGAAGGAAGGAAGGAAGGAAGGAAGGAAGGAAGGATGGGGGGAAAGAAGAAAAAGAAAAAGAAGAAGAAGAAGGAGAAGAAAGACGGAGGAGGGGAGAGAAGAGCAGGAGAAGCGGAAGATGAAAAGGAGGAGGGGGGGGGGGGGGGGGGGGGGGGGGGGGGGGGGGGAGGAGAGAGGGTGAAGAAGGGAAAGGAAAGTGAAGCAGGAGACTAAGAAGAAGCAGGAATAGATAAAAAAAAAAAAAAAAAAAAAATAGGGAGGAGGAGGAGCAGGAGGATATTTCACAGTCCTGAGGCTGATGTTAAAAAGAGCGTTTTGGCGATGGGTTTCCTCTTTTTTGTTTTTTTTTTTTTTTTTTTTTTTTTTTTTGTTTTGTTGTTTTTTTTTTTTTTTGGTCGATCGGTTGGTTAGCTTGTTTCTCTTTTTTCTAATCAATAGCAAATTTCTGACCATTTCGATCCTATCTATCCTCTTTGTGGAAGACAGAGAGATAGTGTCTCGCTGTATCTACGCTCTCTCTCCTCTCTCTCCTCTCTCTCCTCTCTCTCTCTCTCTCTCTCTCTCTCTCTTTCGCGCCGTTCATGGAGCTAGATCTAAACAGGAACTGGGATAAAACAAACTTGTTTCCCGAAGGGGTCAGTCTCTGGCATCACGTAAACCATGGACCCCGTGGAAATTCTAAAACACTGGTCGTAAATGCCTGAAAAAAATATCTGCATATATATTATTCTACCCATCTGGAATTCTTACTTTCACTCCATACCAAAGAAAGCGAACTTTGATAACAATTTAATGATTGTGTAAGTTTGAAAATGAATTATTTGACTGTTGTGTCAAATTGTTCGAGGACTAGGTGAAACCGATGGTCAGAGTTCGGTTTTGAGAAAAACATAACAAAGAAAACGTACAAACATAACAAAGAATTACATTCATTCGGAACGAAATAGTTTTTACATATTGATAAACGTGCTGCAAATGATTTGATTATGGCGAGTGCGTCAGCTGTCAGTTTAAGTGAATTCTCAAGTGAAATGTGTTAAACATTTTGCTTGAAAACAGCACGTGTGAGGGGACACAGTTTTACCTATCAGAGCGATGAAATATCATTTGAACTGAATACAAGACGCAAATGAACATGAACACCATAGATTCAATTCTGTATGGAGCTACGGTTATTGGTTTCTTTCGATGAGAGCGGCTCTTTGTTGTGTTCATCGTTTGTTTTTTTCTGGAAAAAGAAGGGGGGGGGCGGGGCGGGGGGGGGGGGGGGGGGGGGGGGGGGGGGGGAGGCTGAAGGTCCCTTCTAAACATTTGATGTTTGAATGAGAAGGCAAGATTGGGGTAACTATGGTCAAATCAGTGAAGATTTTTTTTTCCTCGTAAAGATTGTTCACAAAACTTTTTTTCAAGTTAGTGGAAGAAGAGATTTATCTGATTGGACATGAACAGATTTGTCAGAGCCTTAATAACAAAGGTCGGGTTTGGTGTCATAGGTATTACCATGCATCGAAAAAAAGGTACGATGCTTGTAAAAGACAGAGATTTGGTTCTACCGTCTGAGCAAATATTCAAGGGAAAATGATTTTTTGGTCTCCAGTGCAGATTGATCGTGGAAAAAAAAAAAAAAAAAATCTTCATTTCAAGTATTGTGGAGGTGAAACGTTTTTTTTTTCAGGCAACTCTTACTTGTGTCATCAAGAAATGAAAATACCATAAGTAATTTTTCGTTTTATTTGTACATATCCTTTTAAAAAAAGAAGAGGCTTTACATTGGGAAATGTATACTGTGCACAAAGTTAGCGTTGTTTATTTGATAACATACCTGTGTTATTATTGTAATTCACATCTTTAAAATGGAAATGTGGTCTCTTCATAAATAAATGAACTTTCGCGTTTTTTTTTTTTTAAAGGTAAACGATGAATCGTTCAAGAGGAAAATAAAAAGTTTCAAGTTGTGTGTGTGTGTGTGTGTGTGTGTGTGTGTGTGTGTGTGTTGTGTTGTGTGTCTGTCTGTCTGTCTGTCTGTCTGTCTGTCTGTCTGTGTCTGTTTCTGTATGTGTGAGTGTGTGTGTGTGGTGTGTGTCTGTGTGTCTGCACTGTCCTCTTTGGTCTGTCTGTGTGTGTGTCTGTGTTCATATACCTGTCTCTTTCTCTGTGTTTTGTGTGTGTCTGTGTGTCTGTGAGAGAGACAGAAAGGCAGATAGGCAGACAGAGACAGAGAGACAGAGACAGAGAAAGAATACGTGTGCGCGTGGCCTCTGTGGCATGTGAGAGACAGACAGACAGACAGAGAGTACGCGCTCGCGAGTTGTGAATGTGTGTGTGTGTGTGTGTTGTGTGTGTGGTGTGTGTGTGCTGTGTGTGTGGTGTGTGTGGGGTGTTGTGTGTGTGTGTGTGTGTGTGTGGTGTGTGTGTGTGATGTTGTGCGCATAAGTGTGTGTGTGAGAGGAGATGTGGGTAGAGAGACAGAGAGGAGAGAGGGGTAAGGGGGAGAAAAGACAGAGAGGAGTGAGGGAGAGAGAGAGAGAGAGAGAGAGGAGATGAGAAAGAGAGAGAGAGAGATCTAGAGATGATCTTCCATTGCCAGTTGCCACTAATTAACCTCCTCCCTCATTTCATCCCTAATCCTGCTCCCACCTCCCTCCATATCCTTATCCTCCACCCCTCCATACAACCTCATCCTATCCTCCTCCGCTGCCTGCTTATCCTTCTTACTTCCTCTCATACTATCCTTCCTTTCCTGTTCCCTCTCCTCTCCTCCGTTCTGCTGCTGCTGATGATGAGATCATGTCTTTCTTAATCTACTTTTTCTCCTCTTCCTCCTCCTCCTCCTCCTCCTCCTCCTCTCTCCTCCTCCTCCTCCTCCTCCTCCTGTCGAGCTCCTTCTACTTCTACTACTTCTTCTCCTTCCTCCTCCTCTTTCCTCCTCTCTCCTTCTTCTTCTTCCTTCTTCTTCTTCTTCGTCTTCTTCTTCTCTTCTCTTCTTCTTCTTTTTCTTAATCTTCTTCTTCTTCTTCTACTTCTTCTCTTCTAACTTCTTCTTCTTCCACTTCGTCTTCACTTCGTCTTCGTCTTCTTCTACTCTCCTTCTTCTCCTTCCTCCTTTACCCTTTCGTCCACCTTTTCCTTCTCTTTCTCGTCCAGCTGTCCTTAAACTCTCGCCCTCCCTGCCCCCCCTCTCTTCTCTTTGCCCTCTACCTCTGATTACTTCTTTCTCCTCTCCCTCTTCCTTCATTTTTTCTCCTTCTTTCTCCTTCTGATTATCCTCTTCCTGTTCTCCTCTCGTCCCTTTTGTTATCTTCCTATTCAACATCCCTCTTCTTTCTTGTCCTCCTCCTCTTTCCCCCTCCTTGTCGTCTTTTTTTCTACAATCCTCCTCCTCCAGCCCCTCACCTCCTCCTCCTCCTCCTCCGTCCTTCCCCTCCTCCTCTGCTCTTCCGTTCTTCCTTCCCTTCTCCTCTTCCTCCTTCTCCTCCTTTTTCCCTTTTTCTTCTTTGTCGTCGTCATCGTCGTT